>VZRV01002440.1:1004829-1168864 GCA_013398115.1 Falcunculus frontatus | reverse complement strand
GGCGGCTGTGGCCCCGCCCGCGCCCGCCAGATGGCGCCCGTGCGCCGGCGCTGGTCCCGGCGCCGTGTGGGCGATGACGTTCAGTAGGCATTGCTGGGTGCGAGTAAAGGGGATCGCTCGTGCTCTGCTCCATGCGCTTGTGGCACTGGGAACGCCTTTGCCTGGCTGTGTTTTCAAGGCTGAAGTTCTTTCAAGGGCTGGTTCGCAGTGACACCAAAAGCAAAGCAAAGCTTTTTAATTTCTCTCAAGTTGTTTTATATGAGTGATATTTAAATGGTTTTGAAGGACAGGGAGCAACCTAAAAAGCCAGTTCTCTGGGTTTTCTGCATTGATTTTTGTTCCTTTGCTTGTTTTGTCTCTGTTCATTTGCCACTGTTCCAAATTATACCAAAACCCAAAGGAAAAGGGAACAATCCTGAAGGTCCCAGCCTATATACTAAAAGATCTGTATAGATGTTCATCTTTTGGCGTGACATCTTGCTTCATGTTTTCTCTCAGGAGGTGATAGGTATGAATTTGCAGGTAGAGCGGGAGAACAGGAACGTAGCCCTTGGCCTGTGGTTACCCCAACTGGCTGGAGGGTATGACAGGAACCTGTCAGGCTGTGGCACTCTGTGCTTGGAGAGTGAGCTCTTCCTCACCAGGCTTTTGCTCCCCAGAATATCCTCTGGCAGGCCAAGGATGTGTGTTGCCTGTTGTTGTCATGCAGCTCCATAAGCATGCAAGTGGTCCGAGCACGTAGGTGGAGGCAGGAGCCTTCTCACAGCCACTCCACAAACACCAAAGACAACAGAAGGAATCCAGGCACTTTGATGTGGTTCTCTAGGCCCCTGGTAAGCTGCCCAAACTAGTTTAACCAGGCCTAGAGGCAGGAGAGGGAGGAAGAAATGGGCTCGGGAATAGCCAAAGGAGTGCTTCCTTATCAGCCTCATTCTTGGGGAGTTTTTGCGCTGAAGTGAGCCTGTCCTGAAGGTACAGGAGTGAGATAGGCCTGCCTGAGACTGAAAGAGAAATGTGTTTTGTTAATAATTGTGAGGAGGCCATCTGGGATCAGTAGCTGTTGGTTCTCCTTTTGAAGGAAGGATGGGCAGGTGCTAAATTCAAGTCTGCAGAATAATCCTGCTTGGGATGCAGGCTGTGACTGCTGCCACGTCCCACTAATGGCCTTAGAAGGAAAAGGGGCAGCTCAGGAGGTCACTGAGGCTTCAGGAGGACACTGGGCCTTCAAACAACAGTGTCCATATCTTTCTGTGGATGCAGGGTGACTGTCAAATAAGGAAGGGATGTGATTCACCTGGCAAACAAGAATGGCTGACAGCCTGTGCAGCCTGCAGCCAGACTTACGGATCAAAGCTGTCAAGCACCCTGAGCTGTGTGCATGGTGAGCTCCTCCACCTCGATTAAGCTAGTCGAGCTGCAGAAGAATGGATGAAATATTCAGTATTGAGAAAATTTTCTGCAGAAAAGAAATGGGGAGAAATTGCTGGCAGAATTGCTGCAGAACTTGGGCAACTGGCCAACTTGACCAAAATATTCTTTAAAAATAAGATGGTGGTTTCTCAGAATTTTAGGCATATGGTTTGAGAATTTTCAGCTAAATCCTTGTAAACATTATCCTGTTAACATGAAGTGTTAGTAGCTTTATAGACTTTCTGATGGGGCTGTGAGACAGAGGTGCTAATAGTGAATCACCTGAATGGCAGGTGTTGAAGCCATTCTCAAACAGACCAGAAGGCTTTTTTTTTCTTTTTTCCCCTAATCTTCTACAAATACTGATTAGTGCTACAACAAACAAGACCGGTCTCCTTTTGTACCCATCTTCCCACAGGAGAAAGAAAACGTTCTTTCAGGAGTGGTGGGTTTGGGGTTTTTTGGTTGTTTTTTTGGGGTTTTTTTTTTTTTTTTTGATTCCTTGATTACAATCTTGGGAAAGGAAACCCTTCGTGGTGAATAATTGCATTAGGAACTAGCAAGATGGGCTTAAATGAAAGTGTCTTGTTCTGTGATTCCTCTCCTTACTTAATTGTACAATGGACTTTCTCAACACTGCTTCCTGGTATTCATCTGAGTCCTTCAGCTCTGATACCTGTAAACAATTAGCATTCTCCCACATGGCACACAAACACTTGTTCAGTGTTTAACAGGATATTTGTGTGTGGCAGCAGTTTAACCTCCTTAAGGAATCTTCTTGTCTTTCTTCTGCCTTTCTCTTCCATGTTCTTTCCTCCCAGTTACTGATGTATGCGATTTACATACAGATTCTAAATACAGCTGTTTATATGTGATGCTGCTGTCTTCCCTGTCCTAAGAGCTGTAATTGCATAAAAATGTTAGTTTTTAATTGTATGTCTCTAGTAGTCCTCTAGTGTTCACACCTGCTTTTCAGTTTGTTATAGGAGTAAGCTGCTGATGGGAACATGATGTTCCCCTCTCTCATACTGGAAAAGATGGAGTGGTTCCTGGGCCTTCTGTGAGGTTCCTTTTATTGCTCTCCTCATCCTGTACTGGGTTTGAACAGATTACAATGCTAGTTGCCTCTTGACTGGCCAAAAGCACAATACGGGGAAGCAAGAATTACTGTGAAACGTACATTACCCACTATGTAGCTTGACCATTGGGTGACATGGAGTTAGACCTGTGGTGGTGAACCTCTTATAAGGTCTTAAAATGGATTGAAAATCAACATATCATGAAAGACTCTTAAAAGTACGTTTCTGAATCACAAGACTTACTGATATGGAATATATACAAATGAACAAAGTCTGGGAAATACTTCTTAGCCAGTGATGAAGGGTAAGTAAGTAAAAACAGCCCCCAACTCAACAGTAAAAGTGTTTGACTCCTATGTGCTTCTACAGAATGGAAGGTCTCCTAAACAACAGCTTTCTCTGAGCGAAGCATTGCCCAGCCCTGGTGCTAGTTTTATTGTGCGATGGCGAGGCATGAAAATTGCCATAGAAAAGTGCTCAGTGCTGCAGTACCGCTTTGGAAAAGGAAACCAAGCCCCAAATTTGTGTATGTTGTTGCATTAGCTTCCAGTTTTCATCAGATAATGCACAGCCTGAATGATATGTTTACAAAGAAGAACTTTCACATGTATTGAAATAATAGGAACAATGTGGTGGTATCTGAGATGCCAGTCCTTTGAACATCAGCTGCAGTTGAAGCACTTCAGGATTTGATGTGTGATGCTTGTAATTCTTTTGGTCTTCAGCAACCTCTGCAAGAAACTGACTTCAAGGATCAAAGTTACACATATTTTACACCAGAAGAGTGTGAGTAACAAACAGCTAGAAATTTACCCATCAATGAGTATTTATTTGTCAATAAAGACCTTCAGAACAAGGGAGAAGTGGAACTAGCTCTTTTTAAACAGCTTTTTTTTTTTCTTATAATGACTAAGTTTTCTTAATAAATATGCATTGCATTTTAAAGTAGAGATACATATTCCAAGTTTCAAATAAAAGTAAGTCTTACTGCAAGTATGACCTGTATGTTTTGTCTGACGGACCATTTCTTATTAATTACAAAGCTAGAAGTAGATTGGGTTGATAAGGCATAACCCTGAAGCTGCTTCCTGTACATGATCCTTAGTGTTTTCTAAATTCTTTTCTTATCACATTCTAATCATGTCTGGCATCATGACACACGCCTTCAGGGGATGACAGGCTGTGGTCCTGTGGGACTTTTAAGTCTTCTAGCGTAAATTTTAGGAAGCTTCTATTGACTAGGTAACACTTTCAACTTGTGCATAGTGTGCTGTCTGTACCCTGGCATGTAAAGACTGGTCCAGGAATACAAAACACTGGCATCATAGGCAACAATCTGAAGTTGATATTCCATAGTTTAATGTTTGTGCTGTGAGCAAGCTAAGATTTGGCGGGATTGTTAGCTCGAGGAAAGCCTAGTGAAGTAAATAAAATTCTCGGTGTTGCTTCAGTCTTAAAAAGCCCTTTTAAAAGCTAGATAACTCTTGCCCTTCACTGAAGCCTGAACTAAATATCAAAGAAATTTCTTGAAATAAGACCAAATGCACTGAAAAACAAGGGCAGGGTGTTTTTGTTTTTTCTAGAAGCTCAAGTAAGTTCACTGAAGTGTTGTTATTTCATCAGTGGGTACTGCTGATTGCTGTCTCCACGCAGCACCTCTTTGCATCATAAAACTGTTCTTTTAATGAAAACCTGAAATATCTCCTATCCCTTACTGTAGAATGTATAGCTCTGNGGTTTTTTGTTGGTTTTTGGTTGTTATTTTTTTTAATAGGACTGAATTCATATGATGGACCTAGTTTGTGAGTTTCTTCTGTAAAGTCACCATGTGGTGCATCACCTGAACAAAATGCTTCACAGAAGTATGTAGTATCACTGGGGAACTTAGCTCATAAAGCAAAATGAAGATCTAAAACACTGAAAAAGGCCATCCACTGTAGCATATGCAG
The DNA here is from genome assembly GCA_013398115.1 of Falcunculus frontatus. Lineage (NCBI taxonomy): Eukaryota > Metazoa > Chordata > Aves > Passeriformes > Falcunculus > Falcunculus frontatus. Next base: position 1,164,426 of record VZRV01002440.1, on the reverse strand, counting down.
CTCACAGTTTCTTAACTCTTCTAAGCTGATGTTTCATGAAGACAACTCTTGGGCAAATTCATCCTGTATAAATAATAAATAATCAGTTAACAATTTTTTACTGCTGCTGCCAGGTCTTTGGAAGCTTCTCCCTTCAGATCAAAACAATGTTTAATCAACCATCTGTACATAAACAAGGCAAAAAATGTCACTTTAAAAAAATACATTGTTTTTCTTGGAGTGTTCATACTCAGCTTAGGGTTAATGCTTAAGCTGTATCTGTTCATCTGACTTGTTTTTGGCTTATTCCATAAAATGTTACTGCACTATTGCTATGGAATACCTTAAAGTGTTAGAATAGAGTGACATCTGGCAAGTATTGATCACTTTAGCGGATTTACACAAGATTATGTTTATTCCATCAAAAGCACTTTTTTTATCTATACTTTAAATTTTAAAAAATTGAAGAATGTCAAGTTATTTTTTCTTATTAGTAGAGTCTGTCAGGAGGACATTTAGAAAATTAAACTTCTTATATAAGAAGTCTCATTTCCATTTAAAGTATTGCATATGTTCTTTCCTACTACTGGTTCACTTGGTCCATGCGTGGGTCTACTCTTCTCCCACTCAGTGTCTTGAGTTGAGTCCTTGGTGATTAGCATGGTGAATACAGAAGGAAAATGGTACTCAGGGGAACACAGGAAGAATGCAAGAGGTAAAGAATCTGGAGAGACAGAGAAGAGAAAGTAATTACCATATCTATTTTTCAAACAGTTCCTCCTTTCATTTGAATAGTAAGAAGCTTATAGTGCCCCACTACAGCTGGTAATGAAATGGCAGTATTGCTCTGACCCAAGTGGGAGTTCTTCACTTCAAAGGATAACTTAAGCAGGGTGTCGTAATCATCAGGAGACAAAGTTATTGTATGAGCAGTGCATGCACGTCTCTACCACCTACTAGCTTGCTTAGAAAAGCAAATAGAAGGACATCATTCTCAAAAATGATAAAAATTCATTTTAACGGAGAATGACAGCGCTGTAGTGCCTGAAGTATGTTCTCACTAAACTGAAGTAGCCACCACATTGAGTGGGAGAGTTTAATCACAGTTGTAAAACAACGGTCTTCACACCCATAGATCACTGGAAAACTCGTTCAGACACTTAGATTTACTTTATAGCTCACACTTATTTGTGTCAGGTCAAACGGATGCAAATCCTGTCAGAGAGCTGTTGTAGTTACTCACTGTGTTACCCACAGGAGAAAATACAGGTGTACAATTTTCTACAATCATTCTGTTTGGAAACAACTTCTGGAGGTCAGTTGATCTAATCTTCTCTCAAAGTAGGGTCAGCTGCATTCAGACCACACTGTATCAATGCAGCATTTGGATTTCTGCAGCATGCAGAAGGTCTCTTAATAAATAAATCAGTGTTTATATGAATTGTATCTTCATAAATTAGAATGCCTTTAGTAAATCACATGTTCCAACGGGAAGAATGAGGATGATAGAAAAAGCCAGGTCTTTCCCTGTGTGTACAGTTGCTCTTTGAAGGTGCAGTACTGCATCACAATCAGTTGCAAAGAGTACATTGACCTGTTTGTCTGGCTTCCTTCATTCTTGGATGCCTGGTTGCTGAAGTAGCTGGCTTCAAGGTGGCTTAGTGGCACTGATTCAAGTAACTAAGTTGCTTTTCTTTTGAAAATACCTTCTAAAATATTACTTTTGAAGAGATATTCATGAAACATAGGCTTCGTGTTGCTGTTTAGAGACGAGATATAAACAATGGCCATTTGGGCTTTGTAATGTTAAAGCAATGTGCTCATTATGTGAGACAGCAGACCCTACTCATTCATGGCCTGTGAATGGTCAGGGATTTGTTCTTGAGATATTTACAAGACCTTCAGGAAATTCTTCAGAAACAACTGCTTGTGAGTACCAGTCTAGAGTACTTCCAGAGGAATACATAAATAAAAGGCAATAAAGATTTTCATCTTTTAAATCTACATGATATGAAATAAGGCTGAGAAACTGGTCATTCTGGATGAGTAGCAATCTTGCAGCTCAACTTGAACCTCTGAGTTTGTTTTGTTTTCATATTCAGCATGTTTGCATCGTGCTCTCTTGCAAGTAGCTGACGTTGCATGTTTGTACCCTTTCAGACACAATTTTTATGAGTGTGGATTCCTTCTAGGTAATTTGGTAGTAAATGGAGAGTTTGATAAGTCATAGTTAAGCTTAGAAGAACAACGCTGAATTTTTGAATGCCCAAAGATATGTTTAGTGATTTAGTGGAAATTGGATTTGGGTTGGGAATTATTGTGGAGGCTGTCATTTGATTCCTATGTTTTTCTGGGCATCTGAGCATGTTTAAGGAACTGTTCAAGGTATCTGAGCATAACAGGCCTATTGCCAATGGGTGCTGGTGGCACTGGTATGTAAGTTGGCCATGCAGGAAAAGCATGTCCTTCTAAAGATTTGCACTGTTCTGCACTGATGCTCAGATTCACACTCTAAAGGGACCATTGTATTTTGGGGTTTTTTTGTGTTACTGTCTAGCATGTCAGTCTGTTACTGTTCAGTTAGTCTGCAGAATTCTATGTAAGTAAATAAAACTTCTTTATTCTTTCTGTAAGCTGTTAATCATTCTTAATTCTGTTTGTATAAAATATTCGCATACTTCAGCTGTAGATGTTCACATATTATACTCCAAACCTCCAGTTGTTTTTACTAATACAAAGAGCTAGTTCCTACCCAACGGAGCTCTGTCTTGTGTTCTTGCTTGCCTACCCTAGTGTGCAAATGCAAGAGAAGAGAAAAGTTCAGGGTGTCCTGCTGAATGTGAAAGTGGAATCACTCAACATGGATACAGCAATAATGGTTTGTGAACAGCGAAGGGAAAAGTGGTCACAGAGGGCCTGGTTCCACTGGCTTAGAGCACTGTTTAGATAAGTGCTGCTGTGGTCTGCCTCTCCCCTTGTAGTGGCATTCCTGGTTGTCTAACCTCATGGTGAACTGGTTTAAAAAAATCAAATCAACAGGAAATTTCACTTCTCTCTCTCTCTCTTTTTTTTTTTTCTTTTTTTTTTTTTTTGTTTGGCAGAGTTAGGTCTCTGCTTGTTTAAATTTCTGCGCAGAACCACCATGCAGTCAGCTGAGTGCCAGTGCTAACATGTGCCTGTGGTCAGTAAGGAGGAAGAAGGCAGAGTCCATGCAGCATCCCAAACATAAATGGGTTTCAGTTCTGTCTTAAGGGTCCCCAGTTATGTAGTTCCTGTGCATCTTGCTTTGTCTTGTTCTTCAGTTAAACCTACTTCTCTCCTTCAGCCCTGTTTACATGGCTCACTTTCATGGCTTCACTAATAGTGAAATGTTCCTGAGAAATGTTGGCATGTGCTAAAATAGTTGGGAATGTTGCTACCCATGGTTACTGTTCTTGGTGGTGCAAAGATTATTAGGGATTGGAACCTTTGCCTGTTAATTCTGCATCAGCATGGCTGGTCACCCCTGAACTCTTTGCCAAAAATTAATGCCCCTCCCCAATAGCAGTGGTAGAGTGTAGGGTGGGTTGAGGAGGTTTCAGTCTAAACCAGGGATAGAATTATAGGTCTAAATCCACCAAATGGTAGGTAAAGAGTACATGCTATGGGAAAAAAGTGAATCCTTTGGACCAGGATGAGGGAAGTAATTAAAAAAGCTGAGGTCTCCTATATGTCAGACTTTTAAAAAACGTTTCTCCTGTACATAAAATCAGATGATTTGCCCCTAGTCCCTTTTTTTTAATTTTGTGATAGACTGTGAGGTGGAATTAATTCCAATTAAAAACAAACAAACAAAGATTTGTATGTAACTAATTGTGTTTGGTTCTTAGTTTACCATCCAATCTTCTGAGTCTTTCTCTAGGGTACTGTAACTTATTTTGGTTTGTGGTTATTTGGTTGGTGTTTTGGTATGAGATTTTTGGTTTGGTTTTTAAGTGCCAGGAAAAGACTCCAAAACTTGAATTCACATTTTTTAAATGAAGGGTTTTGTCTGTCACACTTTTGTCATAGTGGTCTTCATGCTGATAAGGAGAGCAGTGGTAAGAGATTTAGGAATGCTTTATGGTAATTTTCAACCTCTAAAAATCTCTGGAACTGGCCAGATCTTGAATGCTAACTTTATTCTGCAGTGTAATTGTGCTGTATGCTTTCATAAGCATCTCCTGATTTTGTGTTGTTAGTTTGTTTGGTCTGCGTTGCATCCATGAATGCAAACTCAGGTCTGGTGCTTATAAACAGCTGCTTGTATATATCAGGATGTACAAAGAAGAAAAATGAGAAGGCTTAACAAAAAAACAAAATTAATGCATTCCTACTGTGTGTTCACTTCTGTGCTTTTAATGAGGACTTCAGATGTCCCAGATATGAGGGCTTGTAGAGGAGTGCTGTGCCAAATTTTGTGATGCTTCCTCGTTAAGTTTTACATCAGTAAATGGTTTTTGGTGTTGTCAGTGATGAGTTCCTTGAGGAAAGGAAATCTTATAGAATATTAAAGTTAATTGACTGTTATTTAAGAGATGGTGCTCTGACACAAGTGTATATTTTTAGAGATATCTGCATAAAATATTTTCTTGGTAGATCTGCTTTGTGATCTGATGGTTATGTTATCAAAAATAATCATACAGTAAGCTCAACATGTTTTTAAATATTGTGATCACAACTAAATCTTTTAAATATTAGTATATGCTTTCAGAGAGCAAACTTTTGATTGCAGTACGTTATTGTGAGTCTCAAAAACTGGTGATTATAAACTTCACAAATTTTTGAACTAAAGAGTGATTAAGTTTGATCCATGCAAGTTGTGGCTATGAAATATTTGCCAAAAATTGTTGCTTCGTTATATTCTAGGCCTAGGGAAGGGGGATCCTGAATGCAGCTTTGTGCTAAGTAGGATGCATCATGCTTTAGCAAAGAAGCCAAGAATACAATGTACAGAAATAAATGCATTTGAGGTGATACCTATAGTTAAGTGATAAATTGATGTTGAAACTCTATATTGCCAGCAATCTAGAGCTGTTCTTACTGTGGTTAAATTTTCCTGTGTATTCTTGTAAATGTAGGTCTTAGAAGAAAAAAATAAGGCATCAGATCAATTGATGCAATTAACCACAGAACAGGCCATGCATCTTCACATAGCCTGTTGAATTGCTACATGATATCTTCTACTGTTACACTATGTGCAGAAAGTCTGGATGTTTAAAAAAAATGATTGGACAAAAGAGAGCAGGTAAGGAGTGGAAAATAAAGTTGTCAGATTCTCCAGCTGCAGTAAAAAGCAAACTCAAATGCTAGTTGCTGAGGTTTCTACAGCACTTGGCTAATAATGCCTTATCTTGCTGTATTCTTGACTTTGAGCAGCTATTGTGCTAAAGTGTGGGTCCCGGCTGTCAAAGTCTTTCCCACTTTCTGTGTCCAGGAATGGCTGGAGCTCTGAGAGAACAGATTGTCTGGCTCTTTTTCTCTTTTTTTTAGCCAACCTTGTTTCCAATCTGGTCTGAATGCAATCAGTTATCTGTAGATAGTAAGCAGTGACTGGCTATGAATAATGTCTGTGTTACTTAAGAAGTGACATCTGTGACTTGCCAGACTGCCTACGTGAAATGCTTCCAATGATCTCGCTGTTGCTTATGCACCCATGTAGGAGGGGACAGCAGCCTTAGTGCAGGACCAGAGTGCTCTGCTTCACTTTGTTGACCTAGGTCATGCACTGCTCTAGCCGAGATCCCAAATCCCGGTATAGATGATCCACTTTGAATGGCACCAAGGCTGGAGCAGGGACACATGCTACTCCTATTGCTGATGGCTGTGCCCACTTCTGCTGCCGTACAAGTGATCGTACACAGGAAAAACAGGACTTCAGAAACCCTGTGTTCTGACGCTTCTTCAGAACATTTTGTTTTCTGAGAGAGCTTATGTATTGAGCTTGGCTCATGAGGATTTTACAGAGAAAGCTGAATTTTCACTTCAAGGGTCAAAACACAAATCTTTTGAAAGTGATAATATGGACAGTAGATCAACCTGCTGGTGGCTGAAGAGTATATTTTAAGAGACTTCTGAGCTTCATCTGCCTCTAAGAAGGGAACAGAAGGATATTTGCTCAACTGTTATTAAAACCAGGATCTAAAAGGCTCTCAGTTCCTCTAAGGTGCAGGTGTATATAGTGCAGTATAAAATAAATTCAAAGGGCTGCTAACTGCTTGCACTTACAGCCTAGAGAAGATACTGATGACAGATTGCTCTCACTGCCATGGCAAGTTCTTTATTCCACTATATTTCATTATGCTGTTAGGCTTCAGCCTAGTGATTGTGGCATCTTTCCCCACCTGCCCTAAAGTGTGTGTAGCATTTGTGCTGTTTATGTTTACAGGCGGGTTAGTGTTTGCAACCATTCAGAAGAGATGGAAATGCATTTTTTTAGAAGGCAAGAAAACTAACAAGGACAGTTGATTGAAGAATATCCACTTATTTATCAGTAACCTCTCACATCTGTTAGCCATCCCTGGTGTTGATTTAACAAGGAATCTAGAGATACATTTAAGTACGGAAGAAGGCTTGTTTGCCATGCTCACATCTTTCTTCTTGGTTGGTAGTAAGAGGACAATGACTCCCACATATGGACTGTAGTATGTTGTACAGAGAAGTGGTTTTAGGAAGAGTTTTAATAGTGAATTCTGTCTAAGAAGCAATAATTACAGCTTTGAAACCTACTGAAGAAAATGACTGAATGCTGTCTGAGAATACTATTATTTTGAGTTGGTCTTAGTGATCCTTGTGGGTCGCTACCAATGCAGGATGTTCTATGATTTTTTTAAAAGCAAATCCACATCACGAGATACTTAGAAACTCAATTAAGGTTAAACTCGTCAGCACCAAGTAAGGGTTTTTTTGGTCTTTTTATCTCAGTTCCTGTTGAGTTGTGTGTAATAAAAATACCTTATAGCTTGGGTCATGTTGACTTAATCCTGAACAAGATCCCCAAAGCATAACTATTGCTTGTTTGTATCAATGGATGGTGAAAAATTAAGGTAACTGAATTTAGTTATGCCTAAGGAAATCAGACAGGGTTGCAGGTTAGGATGCCTCACAGTTCTGACAAGTTTGTGTGCGATTTGTCTCCTGGACCTTGGATATTCTTCTGGGACTTCCGTTATGGACAAATGAATAAAGCTTTACTGCTGTGTCACTATTTCTCAAGCCGGCAGGAGAGGTTTCGGGCTTTCTGTAAACTTTACGTCTATACTCTCCAAAAACCTAGTAGCAAGCAGGATGGGTTGTTCTCCATCATCCATGTAGTTATTAATTGGCTGTTCTGAGGAACTATGGTATGCAGATATGAGGACTGTCCTTTAAAACCAACCCTTGAATCTGCACACAGGTCTTCTCTTGCAGTGGATGAATAGCTTGTTCACGCACGTTAAGGTGTGTATTTACAGAAGTTCTGTTTCCTGTCTAGCCAGGAGGTGGCTCTGTCTAGCCATTCCCAAAGCACGTCAAGATTTCTGAAGCTTGAGATAATTGGTATTCCTTGGGAGAAGTGTGTTTAAAATTGGCATTTTATGCATCTGTTTCTTGAATTTCAGGATAACTGTAGGGAAAAGCTTGAATGAGAAGGAATTCTGAACAGAATTACAGTAAGAAAAATGGATGTATACAGACGTGCTTGCCTGTAGTTGGAGATCTGTTTGTAGGAGGTCAAGATAAAGGCTTTACAATAACCAGAACCTGGCTAAAAAAGCCTAGAAAGCAGTCACAGCATTGTCTGGCTGCTGCAAACACAGCCTTTGGGCCAAAGCACAAGCAGCTGTGTAGCATGGTTTTCTTATTTCTCTATAAGCATTGTTACACCTAGTAGCTGCTTCCACTGATCTTAAAATAAAATAATAATGGTACATGCTGAGTGGCCTCATGCTGTTAAAGCCACTGATATTTCAGCCCATGTCAGTCACAGGAAGAAAGGGAGGGCTACTGACAGAGTCTTTGGTACTTAGTGGTCTAGTACAAGACTGGGGGACCCAAGAGGCGTGAATAAACAGACGATTTTACTAAATTGAAACACCAAGGCAAATACTTGGGAAAACTCATCAAGAGCAGTTGTCCTCTGTCTGCTTAGTATGCTGCAAAAAGTGAGGAAAGCATGTGTTGAGAGTCTTTTGTGCTGCACTGAGGGAAATACCATACAAAGGAAGTGTTGTAAGTATGTAGATTTTATAGTTAAAGAACTCGGCTAAAAGAACAGATACAATCTGACCATAAGTTGTGGTTTTGACCTATTAATGCTGGTGATGATCACAATTCATACTTTTTTATCATCTAAATTGCACAAGTCAATCCTTGATGATTAGGTCATGTGAAGTAACTACTGAGTATCTTGTCTACTGATGTAGCTTCTTAGGTCAAAGAAAACAGGAGTTTTTCTCATGGGCAGTAGGTTAACTGTTGCTTTTTTTCGAAAGTCAAATTAAAACCGGGTACTTGGGTAGTATAAAGCTCTCTATTGTTCTTGTGTTGTGTTCTCTGTTGCATTGCAGGTGACTTGCTGAATTTAGACACACATTGATAAATTTATAGAGTATTCACCAAACATGGGTCTCTTTAAGTAGAATATTTTAGTCTAATTGTACTCTCTACTGGTAACAAATGTTGCTAAGGCTTTACATAAGCAAACATTACTGAAAAAGGAGGAAACCTCAGTTTCCAGCCCTGTAGGCTTCAAGTGAAGTCTTTGTCAAGATACTTAAATTCCAGGCACAAAAATGAAAAAAATTTGGAAGTATTGTTGTAAGATTGTCTTAAAATGGCCAATTCATTTTAGTTTAGTTCATAGTATTTTGTGACATTTTCATCAGTGTTTAATGCTGAGAGATCAGCCTTCAATTTATAAATAAAAACCTATGCATTTAAACTCGGGAAAATTTCTGCTAAAAAGAGGAGGAAAATATAAGCATTTTAAAGTTGGAATAATGATGGCAATGTGATGGTTAGCATCTGTTCTCTGGAGATACAACTCAATTTAGAACTTAAGAAAGTTGATTATGAAATGTTTTGAGTTTTTGTATTTGCTGCTTTCTTTATAGACAAGTTGATTTGCATTTTTCTTGATACTAAAATGCCTATCTGATCTTGAGATTCCAGTTCTGGGAAACCCTGTCTAGTAAATATTAGAAAGTTTGACATTATTATTATTGTCCCAACTTCTAGAAAACTGGACTTCTCTGTGAGTTTTTGCTATGGTTGGTTTTGTTTCAGCTGGGAGAAATGTGAATATATTTGTTTTTCTTCTTCCCCAGTGGTTTCATGAAACTGAGTAGCTTTTGGGCACACAAGGCTAACTTGTTTGGATGTGTTATTGTTGGGTTTTCTTTACCTGATATTTAAATATTTATATAATAATACTCAAGTATTTCTGACCAGTTATAAAAGCTGTGTGGCTGAGTGGTCTTGTATAAGTGTTTTACAGTGTGACAACATATGAAGATCTAATCAGTAGAGGGAGCTGTGTGGAAGACCAGTGGTTTTTTACTTTCTGGGGTCCAAGTTCTGCAAGGCAAGACAAGACTATTTAAAAAGGTTTGGAGAACTGGCTGATTTGCTGTGAAATACCACTGGCTGTTTACTTGAGGCACTGGTGTAAACTGATCTAAATGCATTTCTATACAAATAGGTATAACTGCAATTAGCCGTTTTTAGCTGTTCACGAAGCCACAGGCTGACCATAGGAAAGTTAATTTTGAGATGCAGATCCCAACTTGGGTCGTACATATTTTGAGCAACAAGTTGCAAAAGAGAGTGAAAAGCACCTATTTTTAAAAACCCTTGGGTATCTGTGAGGCTCCTCAGTACAGGGAACATCTTTGTCTTAAATTTTCAGAAATCATTTACAACTGTACAAACACCCACTAAGAAAAGTAATTGTACTTGATTTTTCCCCCCACCCTCTTTAATCCTTGCACTTTTTATAGCTCTAAAGTAGGATGGCTTAACAGCTGCCTCATGAGCAGCTGCGACATCCTTATTACCACTCATCTTGGAGAAGGATGGGATAGGCAGGTGGGGAAGGAATATTTACTACAATCATGTAAAGTGAAGCTATTCCAAACTCTTGGCACGTCTGAGATCAAGAGGAACTAGAAAGCAGACTTGAGCTTTTTGTGATTCTTTGACTTACTTCTTCTGAGTCTTCTAAATCTATGAGAATTAATGTGGGGCTTTTAGTGCAGCACTGTGAAATAGAAGGTACGCATTAGTAAGCTCTTCACATATGATGCACAACAGCTGGTTGTTGAACATGTAATTTTGCAAAAGTTAAAATAAGTGATTTAAGAAAGAAGCTTTTGCTTGTAACTTGTGCATGCATGTAATTAGTAGGTTTAAACTTTTCCATCTGCATGATTGTTCTTTTGCATTACATAAGTCTTCAAGAACAGGTTTAATTACCTAATTAAGGCCATGGTTATTATTTCCTGTGGAACATTTTAATTACAAATAAAATCTGAGGTGAAGTATCTAATGTTGAAGGAAAAGGTTTGTTCTGAGATTTTACAGCCATTTATGCTGGTGTAACTTAGTAAATGTTTCCATATGAAACCCTAAGGAGCAGGAGCACTTATTTACATATATCCACCCACAGGACCAATTCCTCTAAAGGTAGCCTGCAGAAGACATTTTTGAAGGTGCTCTCAAGACACCTTTGCTTCATACCTCGAAGTAGGAGGCCCAGAAATGGTTGCAGTTAAGTGCCATGTATTCTTTAACTATTTGTTTCTTGTGCATGTGTTGGATTAGTTACCTAGCTCTTGATGTACTGGTGGTCAGGTTCTTCACAGCATATGTTTTTGAAGGTTTGCAATGTACAGGACAGCAAATGGAATTTCTTCAAGATTTACATCACTGAAGTGTTAATTAGTTCTTTAATGACTAACTAAAAAGAAATTCTCCATTTAATATGTTAGATTTTTCTTTGTGATGAGACATTAGAGAAAATACACACTTAGACTTTCTCTAAGTCCTGGATTCTCCAAAATGTTGATCTTTTGAATTAAATGTTGAAACCTGGAAGCAGATTGGCTGAACTCTTACGTGGTTCTTCAGATTTTATTCTTTTCAAGAAGGGATTTTATGTGGGAAGATACTCTCTTCTCTATCCCTCAACCATCAAGAAAATGTGAGCCAAAACCTATATTTTTCCAGCTGTTTTTTCAACCAAAGCAACAGAAAGCAGACAATCCTATGTGTATGGCAATGGCTCAAGAAATAATGCTTGTACGATCACCTGAGTTTTCTGTTAGACAAGACCTGAAGCTTTAGTGTGAAAATGATTTGAATGTAAGAAAAACTTACTTGGAAAAGGACACTATAAAGGTCAAGTCCACAGACTGCTTTTATGAAGTGGAAGAAGCCATGTTCTCCTTTCTACAGGAAAGAAAATGAAACAGATGGACCAAGTGGTTTGGCAGAAGCAGAAAGTTTTATTGTTGGAAAGGATTAGAGTTTAGGAATTTTGGTTTAGTGGCTTGCACACACCCTTCTGACTATGTACTTATTAATTTTTTTTAATAAGGATGTGGTTTGAGATGCTGAATTTCTGGAGGGTTTTTTTTGAGAGGTAGGGGAGGTAGTCTTTCTTGAAAATTTAATTCATCTGTGCTTAATGCTGTGCACTGGAAATGCAGCACAGACAAAGCTCCAAAGATGAGCTCCAGAAATCTCTCTCTTGCTGGGGAGAACATCCATGATTTGTTTGCCCTAGTGAAATGAAATGTGGTCACAGATACGTGCTTGCATTCAGGCTTTCCAGAGACTGGAAGAGTTGTAGTGGAAACAAACCACATTTTCATACCACTTGCCAGATGAAGTGTGAGCCTCTTTTGAGACTGGCAGTGAGAGGTTAACCTATTTCTTCTCTGTTGATGAAGCTTTATGAAATGTACAATCTGTGGATGGTTCTTGTTCCCAGTGGATTTCTTTCTCTTTTAGCAGTCCATGTTTGGCTCGGGGCCCTGGGGAGCAGCAAATCAGGTGGATGGAAGACGTGTCACCTGGCTGCTAGGCTAGTGCTTTAGGAAAAGCAGCCGTGGCTTTACACAAACTATAGCTATAGCTATTCAGGCTCTAGCCATAGAATGAAATGAAGGAAAAAATGCCCAGCAATTTCAGGCTTGTTAAGCTTGTTGGGGATTTCAAGTTAACATATTTCAGGGTAAGTGCCTCTTGTACCCACACAAATAATTAAGAAAGTTCTGAAGTCAGTTTGCATTAATTACTCTGGAAACAAATTTTACTGAATACAAAATGAATTATTCTACCATAAGATAAATGGAGGTACTTCTTAGAATAAACTACTTTGCATCTTTTAGCTGTCAGCGTGCTCTTTAAATTGTGCTATTACTTGCTTGTCTCAGCCTGCCTACTGTTGTGTCCTTAAGTGCTCTGGAATCATCTTGCTTGCTTATAGTCTTGCCTCTGTGTGTGTGTGTACATACATTTACACACATGTAGTGCATATCTTGTTTGTAAGTAGAGCGAGAGCCTGCAGCCAAGCCTGTCTTCTTAGTAGCTCACAGTCTGTGTGCTCTGCTTCCCTGTTGTCTTGGTTCAAGATCTTTCTCTCCCTGCCCTTCAGAGTCCTGTCCTGAGAATAGCAACCAAACTGTTGAGAGAGAGAGGGAGTGTCTGGATCAGTATTGCAGTGAAGTTGTCAAATCTGAGGTGGCCCTGGGGAGAGAAATCCCAAGGCCTGTATTGTGTCATTTCAGATCGTAAGACAGATGATGGGGCAGGTCCTCCTTTTTGCCAAGCAGACTACCAGGGATATTTTTGCCATCAGAAAATAGTTGAAACCTGAAGCTCCATTAAGATCTTAAGCAGAAAAAAATCTGATGCAAAATCCAGTCATAGTGCTGGGCATCTGTAATTCCTGGGGAGAGGAGTGAGCAGGAGGTGCTGGGCCGCATGTAAAGCAGACTGCGTTCTCCGCTGAGCAGCTCATCCTCTCTAACCATGGCTTACTATGGCTTTCTGGCTTGCTCTTCTGAAAACTCTGCCTTTTGGGGAAAGGTGGCTCTGCACTACAAGGGCAGCCTCTGGAAGTGCAGATTCTGTTACTGAGCCTGCTCCTGCTGTCACTTTCCCCTTCCCTGGGTTCTCCTGGCACTGCTGGAGCCTGGTGGACCAAGATTGAGTCTCAAACAGCCTCCAGTGCAGGTCCGTCCTCTCATCCCAGTACTTTTCCCTCCTATAAGCAGTTCCAGTGATTTATGTGGCTTAATGGATGTTGTCTTCTGTTACATTTCCCTTCCCTTCCCTTCCCTGCTCAGTACAGCAGTGCCTTGTGTTTTGGCCTAAGGCTATGGGCCTCCCTAAGCAGCTTTCCTCCCAGTTTCTGAGTCCTGACTCAATCTGCTGCGTTGGTGTTGGCCATTTCCCAACATTGCTAGTGCTGACTATGCTGCGTATTTATCCCATTGGACATTGTTAAAATGAAGCTTCAGTGTAATTTTTGGGCTGTTTGGTAGATGAGTGCTGTTTGTACCTAAGCTATCATAGTTTTGCTGATATTCAGGGGTTTAACCGAAAACAACAATCCTTTCTACGTTCTGTCAAGTGCTGAAGTCCTATCTGAGACTTAGCCTTAAACAGCTTTGCACTTAGAACATTTTTCTTTGGAACGTTTTTTCCCCCTTGATGAACATCTGTTTCCAGATCCAGAGTGGTGGTGTTAGCTCTCCTGTTCACCTGAATCACCCCTTCTGCTCCTGGGTATCACAGCTCCTTGTTAGAATGGGGGATGAGGATGGGGAAGGAGGTTGGTTGTTAAATCTCTTCCCATCCTTCAGCTGGCAGGAAGATGGTGATTCATCCTCAGCTTTCACTTGGAGCATTTCTAGACCCCAGATATGTGTTCTCAGCATTCCCAAATTGGCTCTACTTCCTTGGAAGCAGAAGCTGTGCGGGAATGCAATAGAGACTTCCAATTTTAGTGGCACAAGAGCTATGTAAATGCAGCTATATCATTGCTGGGCCAAGCTGAATATCCAGCTGCAGTGCATCATGTGGCTTTATGAGCCTGTGTCTCCACCAGCTCATGAGTCTGTTTCTGATCTGTTTCTTGGTGTCGGCACGCACGTCTTTGCAGATGTGTGAGCTCAGGGGTCCCGTCTGGGACGGTTGTAATTCCTTATCTTACCATTTCAAGCACTGGCTCTTGAGCTGTGATTGGCAGGGAGCCCAGCAGCCATATGGCAAAGGGCATATTGCCCAATGCTGAATTCTCTTCACTGACTCCATTTGGAGTCATATCTAAGTTTTGAACCCTGCAAACTTTTTGGATGGGCTAGCCTGTTCTTCCACTTTGAAGCACTCTCACAGGAAACAAGTGGGCAACCGTGATCCTTAAACTACAAAGGAGGATTTAAAACTTTTTTCTTACCAACCCCATGAAATCAACTCTCCAGCAGGACTTTTCTTAGGGAGGTGTGCTTAGAATGTGATAAGCAACATGAGCAAAACCAAAACAGTGATGAAGGAAAGACTTAAGACATAATAGCATTAATGAAGAGGTCAGTTCTTCTAGATCAGTAGTAACTATTTCAGAAAAACTAGTCCATCTGTTTCTGATAAACCTTTATATACTTAATCTTGCTTTGTTTGGCTCCCAGGGCTGTCCTGGGTTGCATGTGTGTTACACTATAAAGTTAGTCGTGTGGTATTTTTAATAAATGCTTATTCCTCTATCTTGGTCCAATGACAAGATGTTTCAGGGTACGCTGAATGTTGCAAAACCTTATTTCGGTGTTTATTTTTCCTCAAATCATGTTACAAAATGTCAGGTTGCACAGCAGCTAAAACAGTGTTGTCAAGGAAAGCCATCTAGATATTAACTGATGAGATTTTAACTAAGCTTTTCATGATAGGGCTGTTTTATCAGTCAGGTCCCTGCTTATGTATGCATTTGAAGAGTGACATTAAATTAACTGTTCTCCTTGAGTTAAAAATTACACATGCATTTTAGCCTGCTGTCCCATAGTTTTCTACTACAAAATTTGAAAAATCAGTACAGAATGGCATGATCATTAAATCCACTGTAAATTACTTGTTTTACACAAATGTGTGCAATATAGGTAGAAATTCGTGCCTCATTGCTAAACTTGAAATCTTAACTCTAGCTTTTTTCTTCCTGTAAAGCCTGCTAGATGTTGTTAGATACCTGAGGATCACGGATAATTTTTCTTTAATACTGGCTTCAGATTTCTTCTAAAGGGAGAAATTAATATGCTGCATCTAATTACTAACAGAATAAAATGGCTGGATGGTCCCTGGCAATCACTGCGGTAATCAAAGTCTTCCCTGGGCACAGGTTTAGAGCATCCTCTGTCAGAGTGCTGTACATGAGTTGATGTTGAAATGCTTTCTGTTTCAGTGTGTACACCTAAAGCAACATGTTTACAGAGGCACAAAGACTTACCTGTACAGATGCTCAAGTTTTGAGGTCTAAAGAAACTGGGCGGCTCCAGGGCAGGGACTACTGGTGTACATGCTGGTTGTGTAAGCATACTGGTACACACCTGGAAGACTCAGGCAAAACTGCTTGCTTTTAAGTTTTGAGAGAATCCTTTCTGAATGCATTTGATAGAAACAAGCATAGTGGTTGCTAGCATAAATATTTAAAACATCTCCTACTAAATTCCTCCAATTTTGTCTTCTTCTCTGAAAAACAGGTTCTTGTTTAAAAGATTGCTCCTCCTAGAGAGGAGGCAAGTACTATATGTTTTGTAGATAAAAGACCACGAAAGAGATCAGAGAACTGTGTGTTTTGCTGTACTTCTGTGATTAATTGAAAGGTAATGCATTAGAAAGGCAGTGGGAGGGAGAGGACAAAAGAAAGGAAGAGAGAGACTACAGTGTGCAAGTCACAACCACAAGCTGCACTACTTTGCTGCCATGGACATGGAAGGAGAGGACACATCAGTGTACTTTGCCTGAGATGGAATAAAGCCCTGAGACAAAACTGTTTATAACTTGTGTGTTATCACATGTCAGCCATGGAGGTTAGGGTTTTATTTTGCCTTGGTCAGTTTTATTAAAACTATAATGTTGCCCTGTGTTGTGGCTGTGTCTTGTGAGGTGTCATATGCTGGCATAAACTGCTCTTGCAGCTTCGCTGCTGGGACAGGTGGAGAGTATGTGGGTCTCTGCTGGCATAGTGTATCTTAGTGAGGTGTGATAATACAGTAGCTTTCGTTTGCATGTGTTCTTTGTAATCATGCTTGCAGAAACTGATATGGGACATCCAAGTGAAAGGGCTTTTTCCCATTAGAAGGGGAGTACAGTAACTAGAAAAAGGATAATTCCTTCCATGAAGATTGAATCTAACCCATATCCGAGTTTAAACTGATCTCGAGAATTAAAACTTAATTTAGTCAGGGGCTGTTTGTGCTTTCAACAGACATGTTTTAGAGATGACCTTGGTTTGCTGTGGGTCACAATGTTTACTCCTCTGTGTAAATTGTGGCCTGTTGATCAGACAGGAAGTGTTTTTAGCTGAAAGCTTCCTGTCCTGCCTCATTCATGTGAAAATGAAGCTTCTTGCTGTTACAGTCGTTTCTGGCACATCTTGTTAACTGTGTCCCAAGGGCTACAAGCTAACAGGTTGAAGGAACTGCACTGCAGACATTTGAAAGAGATTGCAGCACTCTTTGCAAAGGATGTTGCTCTATTCAGGCAGATGGTTGGCGTGAAAAAACAAGGCTGGGACTTTGGGCTCTTCCTCCAAAGAAAGTGGGGAGAGAGTTAAGTGAGAAGGAATTTTAAAAGATGAATGACGTGCATACTTCTTACGCTCGGGGCAGGAGAGCTTTACTTAAAACATATGGTTTATGTGTGAAGGAAGGTCACAGATCAAATACTGGGAAAGGTCTGAAGCAAATCATCCAAGATCTAGATAAAGGTACATGCATCCAGTGCTGATGCAAACTGGCAGATGTGGAATGACCACATATGCACCTTAACAAGCATGACCTATATCACATGATCCTGTGATAATTAGAGAATGACCACGCTGACTGTGCCCAGTCTCCTCACCTTGTAGCAAGCTAACAAACAAACCCCGTGTCTCTTTAATCATCCAAGGGAGTACCGGCTCTCCTGCCTGTACAGCCTGCTTAAAATGAATCCGGGTTGGTATGTCAGACATCAGCTAATCAACAGATCTGCTCTTTCAAGTGTCCACTCCTCTAAGTCCTCCTCAGTAATACTGCTGCTGCATGTTTACTCCCGTGCGAAGGAGGGTTGCAGGTTTGTGGGATATACACAAGTCCTACTGGACCTGCTGCAGAAGATTCATTGAACCTTATACTGTAGTAGCCCTGTTTCTCTCTTGGCCAGGTATGGCTTCTCTGTACCTAGGAAAACAAGGGGACCTGCTCTGGGAGTAGAGGCATGTGATGGATTTACTGTATTTCACATGACTTATTTTATTACCTGTTTTTCATTTGCTTAGTAAGGACTCTGGCCTCTACATGAAAAAGTCTGTTGGATAGTGATGGCATAGAGAACTTGGCAAAATCAAAGCATTTACAACATCTGTATCTTTGAAGTGCCTGTTTAATAGTGCCATTGTCATGCCAGTTGGAGGCAACACTTCTCTTTGCAATTGAAAGGCTCAGCAGAGCTAGCTGATAAGCACTGGTGCCCTGCTGGGAAATTGACCCTTTGAACTGGGAAGAATCTCTGCAGATAAGCAAGCAATGGAATTTTTATCAGGTCTTGCTTTTTATTGTAGCTTGTTTAGGGTTGTCAGGCTTTCTATGTAGCAAAAGTGTTTTTTCTCTAGTCTAGTAGGTGAGGGGGTAATGTAATATTCACAAGCTAAAGATGCTGCTTCCAGGCTTGGAAGGGATAGCCGTGCCATGGTCTCACAGAACAGAAAAGAAACAATGGCAGTATAACTTAAATAACAAACGTATGTTGATTTAAGAGCCAAACTTGCTGAGCATCCTAACTCCCGCGGGAAAGGAGTTTTGAAGATACCCTTAGGATCTTCATAAGACAGATAAAAGTTTTTTCACTGTTTCCCTTTTTTTAAAATTTTATTTTTGAAAAGTTTATTTAACAAACTTCAGTTTTAATTTCGCAGTAGAAATAAATGCTCTCTTCTACATTAAACCTCATAGAAACATTTGTTTCAACAACATAACAATGCTTGCAAGCAAAGCACCGCTAAGCACTGGGCTTTTTCTGTGCGGGTGAGAATCTGCTTTCATTTAAAACAGGGATCAAGCTTTTCAAGTCTTTTCTTTCTAAGCCATAAAACTGAACCATTAGACTTCTTGTCTCAAATCCCGGTAGCAAAAAGCAATGAGAAGGAAATTAAAATTCAGACTTGACCTGGTTTTGAGTCATGTTGTGTCCCTGTCCTGAGCTGTTGATATTTCCAGTCTGACCGTTCCAGGAAAGCACAGCGTGGGTCTTGTGGGAGGGCTGCTGTCGTCTGTGGGAGTGTTTGAGTCGGCTTTGCATGTTCTGGGCTGGGACGTTTCATATTCAGCCTGCCCAATCTGTTCAGCAACGCAGCCGTCTCTGGGAGCCTACACATCCAATACAGATGGTTTGAGTTGCAAAGTTTGACAATAACAGAGAAGATATGACTCTATTAAATATGTCAGTTTGAACAAATCCATCTCGTGGATGACCTACAGATCAGAAAAAAGCTCTAAGGGAGAAATAGCAGAGGGATGTGGGAAGCTGCTGTCATTGCAGTGGGGGACAGGACGTGTTGCTCTGAGTACAAATTAATCAAGTTCAGGCTGACATTCCTTCGTGTCAGGTTTCCCCTTTGGTCTCCCTAAGACACTGCTGCAGTGGAAAACCTTTCTCTCCAAATAGTTTTATACCACTTAATTGCACTTTAGAATGTGCTTTATTCCTTGCTAATGATGTAGCACTGCTGTGCTATATTAATGAATTTGTAATTTAAAGAAGGGGGGCAGGGGCTGACATATGGCAAATACATGCTTTAGTTCTGGTTAGCACATGATTTTGAAGATAAACAAAGCTGTTTCCTTATCCTCAGCATGTACTTTTTTTGTTTTCTGATAATGAGAAAAAATTAACAGTGTTAAACTTGGTTGAAAACAGCAGTATCTTCTGAAATTAATGTCTGTGTGAATGAGACTGAAAGTCCCTTTGCTGTTTTGCATTTACTCTGGGGTTCATTTGTAATATGCATTAAAAAATCATCCAAACTCAAAAAAGGAGTTTCAAATTTCTCTAATTTTGTTTTCAGTCTAGTAACAATGGTCTCTCTGCCTTTGCTTCTCAAATGTATATAACTAAAAGCTATTTTTATTAAAAATTGGATTCTATCAAAAAGTTTCCAAATGACAGAAGAGTTTCTGAAAGTATTTTATAACATAGATGTTTTGCACTGAAGTTTATAACTACTTCCAGCACTCAGGCTGGAGTAAATCATAGTTCCAAAATTTATTTTTGTAAAGACGTGTAGATGTGGTACTTTGGGGACATGGTTTAGTGGTGGACTTGGCAGTGTTAGGTTAACGGTTGGACTTGATGATTTTAAAGGTATTTTCCAATCTAAATGATTCTTATATTGTAAGGAAACTTATGTAAGCCTAAAAATTGTGGGGAGGCAGCAGTTACACTGCTATTCCACATTTTAACCATGTTTATTAAAGTCAGTGAAGATTTCTCAGAAGCCCAAGACTATTACCTGTCTGGGCAATGTTTCATGTAGCAGTAACTGGTCCTCTGACACTGAGACCGGATGCCAGACTGCCCAAATCCATTGCCCTTGCCCATAGTTTCCCTGCACTGTGCACTGCACCACACATGTGCCCTTCTCAGAGACACTGCTCTTTGGTGGATTGTCTTTTTTTACATTCAGCATGTCTGAAATGCTCATCAGAGAGCTGAGAGCATGTGTTGTGTGTGTTGGGGTACTACATGAAAGCATGGGCTCAAAGACTCTTTGAGGTGGCACTTGGAGGACTGTGGAGGGAGGATGGAGGAACCCAAGCCCAACCCTTTCGTGGCCCACATGGTAGAAACAGTCCATGGCCTTTCCTGTATCCCACTCACTGTGCCCCGTAGTGCTAGTTACTCAAAACCATGCCATGGAGTGTACCACCAGTGAAAGGGTGTGTGACTGCAGGCTGGGCCTTGCACTTAGACCCTGTTCCTGTTTAACTTACTGGTGCAGAGATGGTTGGAGTGTCTTTTCCTTTAAAAGAGGGCCAAGGTACGCTAAGTGCTGGTATTTGGGGTACTGGGGGTCTTTGACACTGTGAAGGCTGCACCTGCACCAAAAGCTTGTGGTTTATGCCTCACTGGTCCTCCCAGACCATGCTCTGACCTGAGTGTTCTCCAGTGCCTCCTGGGCTGGCGGGGCTGAAGGCTCTCAGCAGAAGTGCTCAGTGTGACCTGCTCACCCAGTCTGCCCCTGGGGGCTTCCCTTTTGCTGATGGCCTGTCTCCAAGGAGACAGTGGGCCAGGAGTCCCCGGAACATTACTCTGCAGCTACAAGATACAGGTGCAGTTAGTTTATTCTGCATATGCAGTACATGAGAAGTTAGTTTAAGGTGTAAAAAGAGGAGCTGGGTTGAAGAGGTGCTATGATGGGTACCCTTCCTGAGACCAAACTAAGATCAGTGGTCAGTCCAGAAAAAAAGTTTGGCACTGCTGCCTTGCAGTAGTGTTGCAGAGGTAGCATCATCTCTAACTATTTACTGAAGCGTTCTAGCAGAGAGTCACATTGAGAGGGAGGCAGGTGCCATCAAAAACAGGAACTAGTTTATAAAGATGTCTGGCATAACTGAAGTCTATTCTCAGTTTATAAGATAATACCTCTTTTAATATAAAGCCCAGCCTCTGAAGTGGCTTCTCTCTGCCAAATCTGAAAAATGTCTTTTTGCCCTTGGGTTGTGGGAGGAGAAAAGAAGAGAGCCTGCAATTTGGAGTCATCCTGTGATTTTTTTCTCTCCTTTATCTTTTGAAATAGAGAGGTGATCTATCCCTTCTTAGCTGTTTCCATGGACTGAGCTGTAGATGTAAAATTTTTTTAACCTCTTGTTATTAATGCTGTGATGTTCTCCTACAAAGTGACTGTATTGTGAACAGCACAGTGGATTATTTTGTGTTTCTTCATAATTCTGATTAACAATGTCTGATTTCTTCTAACACCTCTCACATGAGGGTTCTAGCTCTGCTCTTTGAAGCAGATGTACACCTATGATGGTAATTAGATAAACTTCAGGAACTGAACTTGGCATGCTCTTCCCAGAGGGTTTCTCCTCAGGGTCCATGAGAAAGAGAGCTCCGTGCAGATCAAAACATGTTATTTAGCTGGAAAAGTGGATTCTGTGGCTGTATTGGTCTTCTAGATGAAAGATGTGCATGATGAAACATTTACTAATCAAAGGGCAAAGTTCTAGTCATTCAGAACAAACCAAGCTAATTGTTGCCAGTATTTCATGCATGCTCCTTTGCAGTTGAGTTGAGGCAGCAGTGCTTTCAACATTCCTGTATTGTTACCCCTTATGGTGAAACATATTTTCTTGTAAAATAACCAGAGTTTGAACAGTGTGACATTAATTTCTCCACTGTTGTGAAAAGCTTTTCTTTGCCTTCATTTAACTGCATCAAAAAGTGAGATGTTGATGATACAGTGATGCACTATTTTACAGTATTGTCAGAGTGGCATTCAAGTAAGTAATGAATCTGTGCAAGAAAAGGGTGGTGTCAGCCCATCTTTCAGGTGAGGAAAGCTGACAAAAGAATGCTGGTGATGTATTAGTAGTCACAGGAAGTCAATACTTACCTTGATCTGTATTTGAGGAGTTGGGGTCATATAGGGCACTCTGTTTTCATAGCTGTTATGTCTTTCTTTAAATGTTCTGTATGGGTCTTATGATACAGAAACTTTGTTCTTTCTTTTCGATCAGAATTGCAAGGGTAATACATAAGTATCTTCCTGGAAAATATGACAAGATACTACTACTGAGGCAGTGGGTACAGTTGCTGCTGCTTAGGATAACTAAGAAAATGTACAGCTCTGCCTCAGGTAGTCAGCATTGTCCCAAAACAAATGCCCACTGTTTGAGAGATTCAGTCTTTCCCTGGACAGCCCATGTGCTTACTTACTGCCTTGGTGTTCAGAGCAGAGACTTGCTTTCTAAATGGTGGGGTTTGCTTTGGGTTCTCATTAAATGTTGTGTGCTGTAGTGTGACACACAATATGCCCTGCAGTGTGTCATGTGCTGTGATGCTAATCAACATTCAATAGCAAAGGAGGAGAGCAGCTGCTCCACAGTCAGCATGTCTGAACAGTCCTGCACTCAGCAGGGTATCGCTTAATTCGCACTAATGGATAAAAAACTGGCCTCATAACACTCATGTAAATGAGACTAATGATCAGGGAAAAAATGCAAACTAGTTTTCATTTATTCATAGAGATAGGTGTAATTAGAGGTAATAGCTGGATCCAAAAACTTGCTCTCCAGCTTTTATTTGTTGATAATACAAAATGTGAATGAATGTTCCACTGTTTGTCTTTTATGAAGTTATTAACTTCACACAGAACTTGAAATATGTATGCTCTTAAATTCTCATTGAGAGAGTTACAAGACTTAATGGGAAAAAGCTACAGATAATTGCATCTCGTAAACTTGCCTCAGTCATTTTCACTGTGTGATAACGGATCTCTATTGTAAATCCACTGCTGGCAGGATCAGCATATTGCTTCAGGTTTTGACCTTTTTCCATTAGCTCTGCTGTCTTCTGTAGATTAGAGAAATCAAGAGCAGGCAGCTTGTCCAATGCAGTGATGGCAGCTGAGTAATAAGGTTGTAATTAGGTACAAGAGACTTATTTTAGCATCTCAGCTGTAGAGTACTAACTGCCCTCTTCCATTTCCCTGGCACTGTTCCTTTTCCTCATTCATGAAGCCTCATTGTTCCCCTCACAGGTGTGTTGTCCCAGTGGCACAGCTAATGCCACTTGATCATACATGTCTTGAAGGATCAATCAGTCACATAGTGACATAGTCTAATGGCATCAAGCAAAAGTTGATCTACCTGAAATTTTAATAAGTTATCATCTAGTTGGGTTTGCTAAGAAGTGCTGAGTGCCTGCTTCTCACCCTACTCTACACGCTGCTTTTGACTGTGCAGATTTCTCTGAGAGTAATCTTAGCTGTGTGATATGCAAGGAAGAAGTAAATCCAGTCTTAATCTAATTTACAGGAGGAAGCTGATCAACTCTTGAGGCTCTGTGGTCCCAACACAGAGCCAGTCTGGGTTTATGTGGGCATTCCTTATTTTCTGTAGCCTAATGCTGTGCAAACTAGCCACATAAAATTCCACAAGAGTGGGTTTCAGTCCTGCTGAGCAGGCCCCTCTCTGGACCTTTGCACGATAACCAAGTCTTGAAAAATTTTAGTGTTTTTATCTGACTAGTACACTAAGAATTGATTGAGGAAGGATATTCTTAATCCACCTGTATAATGGCATTAAGTTGGTTGTCAGTATTCTCCATTCTTGATTCATCCATTTCTTAATGAAACTGTAGCTAATTTAATTAGATGGTCTTTCTAAACCTTTTATCTTTTTCCTTTTTTTCTTTTCTTTGATGTGCCCATTGGGCACATCTTTTAAGTTCCTCTTTCTGTGCATGGAGCTTACGCAGCAGTCTGGAGATGTGTGTGGGATATCTGCTGATGAAAGCAAGTCGTCCAAACCTAAAAAGTGATTCTTGCCCAAATCCCCACTCTGCTCTCTGTTGGAAAAAGTGGTTCTTGCTTTAAAACTTAGTGGAAGGTTCAGAGTACCTTTAGAAGACGCAGATTCTTGTTATCAGGTGGAAGTAAAGTCCAGGCCAGCTGTCAATCAATTGCATTTACAAAAACAGTATTATTATCACTGAATTATCACAGACTCATTAGTCCTGCATGTCAGAGAAGCAGCATTATGAAGGAGTGCCACTGAAGAGAAAGTAGGTGATGACTGAGGAGGGAGGGATGTGTGTAACACAAAAATCCAAAGATTACATTAAGCTGGAGAGTCATGTGTATATGGTTGTTGTGAAACATTTATTCTTATCTTTCCTCTGCTTACTGATTGCCTGAGAGGTGATCTTGTCCTAGCAATAATTTTTGTAGACAAGAAAGCAAGTTGGGAAAATATGCAAGTATAAAGGTACTAAATAGTTGAAAACTTAAACTAATACTAAACATGCATGAATATTCTCAGGACTTTTTAAATAGACTCTATATGTGATGATTGCCATTTTTCAGACCTTTAAAATGTCATGTCTTGACAAATCACCTGTCATACACATCTGAAGTCGTATCAAGCAGCTCTGATATTCACAGGCTTTACTTAACAAAAACCTGGTTTGTCGAAATTTGAGATCATATTGCTATCTCAAATATATGTGTTCGAAACCTGTTTAAAAAGTAATAAAATATTATGTAGTGGAAGGGTTGGATGCTTTTCTCCTGTATGCTGCTGAAAGTGGTTGAACTTTTTTCAGAAACTGCAGAATTTCAGAAATTAATCTTGAACTACCTTTGTGCAAGTGGCCTGGCACTTGAGTAGATTAGCTCAGCCTCTGGTGTTGGAACTGGTAATAGTGGTAAAATGGTTCACTTTATAGTGGCTGAATATAAATATATACTAAAAAATGGGAGGTGAAAGTTGTTGATTCTAGAAGCACTCATTGCCTATGGCCATGGATGGCATTAGCACTTATTCACTTCCATTAAATTCTGGTACTCTTTCAAAGCTAGGCGTTGTTATTTCAAGGCTATGCACCCAGAGGAATGCATCCTCCTGGGCAAGCTGCTGAGAAAAGCCAGGACGTGCTGGCAAGCCCAGGTGGGTGTAGCTTAAAGCTTGGCGGCTGCCAGCTGAGTATCAAGCGTCAGGTATTGTCAAACAGTTGCTGTTTCAGCAGCTGACAGTACCGTGAGGGCTTAGGGATCAATGGATGCTTGCACAAAGGTCACTCATGTCAAGGATACCAGTTGAGTGTCTTAAAACAATTTCATTTGTACTGTTTTCTTCATACATAAGGATTTTCAGTACCATAAATAATCAAAAATATTTTGCTCCTAAAATATCCTTATGTATTCTTAAGAGTCTACAAACATTTCTGTAAACACAGTTAAGGAAATACATATGTGTTGGAGGCTCCAGAATTTTCTATAGTAGTGTCATGTTGATGAGATGAAGCTGGATATTTAGGGGATTCAAACTGATTTTCCCTGTTGTAGTTACAATTAATTATCTTGCCAATTGGTGTGGAAAGAATAATGACTGCTGGCTAAGAAACATAATAACTGGGTTTCTATTTGAAAGTTTGTTTAACTACGATCTTCAATATTATCCTACTGAACAGACATAAATTACGTCTTGGACAGACACTGCCTGCCCACTTGGCCTTCAAATTCAAGTGCAGTGGAGATGAAGAGAAGGAAAGGAGCACTTTTATATTTCCAACCATGCAATCCTAAGCATCTAGCTCTGTGGAGAAGGGAATACTATTTCATAGTATACATCACAGAACCATAGAATGGTTTGGTTTGGAAGGAACCTTAAAGACCACCTAGTTCCAACCCCCCTGCCATGGGCAAGAACACCTTCCACTAGACCAGGTTGCTGAAAGCCCCATCCATTCTGGCCTTGCATACTCCCAGGGATGGGGTATATCAGAGCATTGCAGCTTTTTGTGTGCCACTGTCCAGCCAATTCCTTATCTTTTCAAATGCCGGTGGATGGTGACTCTGTCAGGTCTGAGGTTTTTATTGTTCTAGCACTTATTGCCTAATCTTTCTCCTCAGTTTATACCTGAGTGGCCATAATCACAAGGGTAGTTGGCATGCACCTGGGAGAAGTGCTCTTGAAGCCAACTTTCTGACTGCCTTTTGATGTGGTTTGCATGTGTCACTGTAGTTATAACAGCTAGCTATTGACCAGGACTGGGACCATACCCCTTGATGTTCCTGGCATTCCGTTCCTAGTACTGACAACTGGGCTCAACTCATCCTGCAATAAACCAGTTCTGGGAGCTAAACCAGCAGAGGAAAACTAATCACACTTAGAGGGGGGGAAAAAAAATGTTTAAAAAGAAAGAGGCAAAAGGAGGGGAAAAAATAAAAAGTATGTAAGCTCCAGATCAAGATTCTTCACTCTGTTAAGCAGAAAGCCTCTTTGGGTTTCCCAGAAAATGTCCTCAGTTGTCCCATTGTCCCCCTTCTAGGAAAAGAAACAGTAAGCCTCAACCATGCATGTTTACCCCATGCATGTTTATTTTGTCATGCAGAGTTAGACTCATGTTAGTGAGGTGAAGTTTTGTACTAAGGGCTTTATTTGCCCAGGCATGTAAATGGGGGCTGGTTTGTTGCCCATTTTGGAGTAATGGGTTATGTTACAATGCTTCCATTGGAAAACAAGAGATTGGGATTTTTTTTTACCATAATGCCAGCATATGAAGTTTCACAGTGCATTTAAGAAAGACATGGGAGTGAGGGGGAAACCTTCATGGCTCTCATTGAAGGAACTTCAGTTAGGCGGATGACTTTTTCTTATTCCTCTATTTCTTCCCTTTTTTTTTATTTTCAGGGTTGGAGAGAATAAGAAGGGGAAAGGGGAGATAAGAGTATCATTTCTGTTTTAAGGCAGCAATATAACATGAGAACGCATTGCAGAACTGTGTGTTAGTTCTGGAATCAGAGTGTCATTTGGATGCTGCCTAGCCTACCACAAGCCTTCTTAAGTGTGAGGAAAAAGAAACCTTATACAAATCAAACTACAGTGACAGCAGTGGCAGAGAGCATGAGCTGACTGGATAGAAGAGCAGTAAACCTCTCGTGAGGTAGAAGCCAGCCCAACTTTGAGACAGGTTTCTTTTGTTTCTTGAGCAAGAAGTGAGAGGACTGTTCCCAGGCTCACCTGGCTCAGACAATTATTTAGCCATTGATCTTTCTATGCAAAATACTGAAATACTTATCATGTTTCGGTGATACCTTTTGGTAGTTTCATGGTCTTCAGTCTTGGCAGCTCATCAATCAGGTAGTGTCTCTGGCAGCTGCTGTACTAAGGAAAGCTAATAAAGGTGTAATGTATCTTGTTATCCACCTGACATTTTTGCCTCCTTGCATCACTGTCTGCCTTGAGGTTGACCTGTGACATTAATTTGGTAAAATAAACTAATAGTTAATCTAAGCATTGTGCATGTAGCTTGGGGACAATGGCAGTGTAGGACTGTGCAGGGTACCTATTTCAATGGCTGCTGGATTTCCCTCCTTTTGCAGATTTTAAGCAAGAAGAAGTTATCACAAACCTTTGCATATCTCATCTTTGGCTTTAAACTCAGTTTTGGTTTCTCTGGATGTAATGCTGCAGGAGCAGTGGTAATCCTCCGTGTCAAACTTTGCCTTCACTTAAAGTCAATCACTTGTGATTTTCATAAGTTCAGGCTATTGAAAAGCATTGCCAGAAACAGGGAAGACTGAGTGTAACTGGAGCATCACTCACACAACAAAACTGCACTCACAAAGGGTTTTAAATTTGTTTTCAAATACTAGTTCAAATATTTGTTTGAATTATTAGTTTATAATATTACTACTGTATTAATTTTGTTATTATTCTTATATTATTAGCTTCTTTACATGGGTGCCAGCTCCTTGGTTAAACGTCCCTTTGTCTGTGTGTATGAATGTCAACCACAGTAGAAGATCCACATAGTTCATACCATTTCGTTTTTAAATCTAAATAAATTTTCAAACCAATTTAGATAAATTGTGAGGAGTTCTTTGGAGGCAAGGCCTGGGAGCAGAGTTTGACACAGAAGATGACATCGTTCGCCATCCGCACGGGCTTTGGCACAATACTTGATTGAAATTCCCTCAATAAGCAAACAGTGCGTTAGCATGGGCTCTGCAACACCTTCCCCATTGCATAATAGTGTTTGTGCTGGGGTGTTATTAAAAACCCAGGCAGCGATTCCACCTGCGTCAGCCTCTGCTACTGGCAAAGCACTGCAGGCGCGTGTTGTTGCAATGCACTTTGTTGTGCCTTGTGCAGCCTGGGAACGGGGCACTGACTATCCGAGGGTGCTGGCGTGGTAGGGGAGCCCCACTCACACCCCACAGCTGATGGTTGCAGCAGTGTTCGGGGCACCTGGGTGTTTACCTGTGCCCCGTGTGACTGTGGGCTGCACCGAGCCAATTACGATAAAATCAAGATTACTGTCTTCAGAGGAGCCTATGGGGTTAAGAGTTTCCAGATACAGCAACAGACCTGTTCAGGAGCAAGTCCTAGCCCGATCTGACAAGGAAGGGCATTTTAATGAAATTTTAATTCTTTGCTGCTGAAGCAAAGTAGGATCATGGTTTTAGAAGATGTGTTGGTCTTCAGCTCTGAGAGCATTAAGGAAAGGAAATGAAATAAACCTCTCTTAGTCAAGCATTCCCAACACACAGCGGCTTATGCCAGCCAGTCCTCAGGCCATTTGTAGTTGGTGTAGCTCTCCAAAGCAAGCGGTAGGCACTGTTTCCCTTCTTGATGCCTTATTGCTTGATGCCTCAGCAGATCTATGTACCATTGGCAGGTGAAAATAAAAATGAGCTTTATTAGTATTATTATTATTGTTGTTGTTATTATTGTTATTATTTGTTTGGTGCTACTTGATTGTCTCCTGATCTGTTATCTGATGTTAATATTTCCATTGGATGTATTGACTTACTGAGGCAGGCAGAGAGAGGGCAGGCTGTTAGTATGACAGGGAATGCAGCAAAGAGAAGAGTGGAAACCAAGCACCCTCATGCAATCACAAACCCTTGTTGGGCAAAAGTCATCTTGTTCTTATATTTTTTACTTGTTGCATTTCACATGGACACTTGCTTTTAAACCCTATATCTCTTTACTCCATATCATCTCTTGTGTTTTACCTGTATGTCTCCTACGGAAGTGCTTTTCTCTGGATTTTAAATGTTATCTAAGTGTTATTTTTAAACATTATGTAAAGATTGGCAAAGATTCAGACTTTGAAGCCTTGGGAAGTCATGAGATGCTGCCTCCACGCCCTTTCTCTGCAACCTCGAGAAAGAAAACAAGGAAGACGCCAGTCAGTGGCACAGTTGAGAGGTCCCAATACATTGATAACACCACTGGTTTGCCTCTGCTCCCAGCAGCACATGGTGAGCCACTGTTGGTGCCAAACTCCCTGATTTGGTGGGCAGGAGGAAGCAGTGTTGAACAGGGAGAGATTTCACCTATGGCTGTAGGCATGGAGTGGCACAGAGAGGGGTGGCCTTTGCCTGGTGGCCCATTGGGGTCCTTCAAGGTTTGTGCTTTGCTTCAAGGGCATTCAGTGTGTCAGGTGTCTCACAGTGATTGTATATAGTGATAAAATTGTGCAAACTGTTCCCATCTATGAAGGCGTACTTCCACACTCATATCCTTAACCTGTGAGAGGAAACCTAGGGCTGGGTTTGACAAGATGTTCAAGTATCTAGAGGTCCAGGTGGATGTCCATGGGGGTTTCTGAACACACCAAGGCAAACATACTTGAAGGAAAGTGGTCTTGGAGGTCAAGCTGTTTTTATACACCATCTAAGCAAGTGTGTGTAAACAGCTGGTTTTTCCTGAAGAGAGAGGGAGAAAGGCTGGCAATTGCATTTCCACAGTAGTCCAGCCTCACAGGAATCAGTCATGATTTTTCCTTGTGCTAACACTGGCAGGTGTAGGGAATTAGACCAGTATTTTTCAGTGAGTTGAGTTTTCCAGTAGGTCATCTCAGTTCATGATGAAACTGCTTCCCTTACTCTGGTCTTTGCTCCCTTGGGGCATAGACCTGGGGCCAGTGGGGGCAGAAAGGACCTTGGTGCTGTAAATGTGTCCTGGAGTTCCCTGTGCTGTAGCCTTCAAGGCAGGACCATACATGGTCGAGTCATCGTCCCTAAAATTCCTGAAGGGCATACCAGCCTGCGTCAGACATCGTTTTGATTTGTGTGTAACCACTGCTTGGGGAGCAGTTGTAATTCCTGCTCCATGGACTCCTCCTGTGCTGTCAGATATATGGAAAACTTTTCCTGTTTCATTTAAAAATACAAAACCTGGCTTATTTTGAAGAGTTTTCTCATTGATTTCTCTGAAAGAACTGTTGCTGAGATTTTTTTGTTGTTGTTTTCGTTCTAGCTTCCATTCACCTTTCTGCATGATTTCACCTTTCATAGCTGAATTGTGACTTTTTATTTTAAATGAACAGGTGAGATGATACTTAATTAAAACTCTTGGTATGGAGGTGGTGATCATTAAAGGGTGATGATGTAGAGGGTGAACTCCTCTGTTTATCCACAGAACTAATCAGGCTTGAGAGGTGGGTGTTGTGCCACTGTCCTGCCTGGAGAAGCTGCCTCTGAAGCACAAGAGGTTAATTCGTTTTCTGCTGCTTGGTCTCTCTCCTGTGACTGCCAACAAAGGTAGCAATTACCAGTGTTATCTCAGGGGATGTTCTCTGATCTGGATAATTTGGAACTGGGAAACCACACTGACAACTCAGCAAATTTCTTACAGACCAGAGAATATCCCTGGCCTGGTCAGTAGTACAAGAAAGTTGTTACCTAGACTAGATTTGTGCTAATGCCTTAGGGCAAAAGGTTCCATATCCTTTACAGGTTCCTTGAAGCATTTGGTTGTTTGAAGGATCAGCTCTACCCAGACGCAGTCAAGAATGTGGTACATGCCATAAAGGGCGAGTCAGTTTGTGCCTGTCTCTTTAGCACTTTTTTTTAAGGCAACTTCTGTGGCTTAGTTTATACTTCACATTTTGAGTATGTATGCTGTCATATTTGTCGTGTGAAAATAAAGAAGAAATCATAGCAACACATTTGTTCTTGGGGAAGCAGCCCAAATCAAAGGAGGTAGTTCAGGAATGACTTTCACAATTTGCAAATGCCTAAGGGGAGTTACGATAGCTGGTTCTTTTGCCTAATGTTCAAGGGTACCATAGAATTGAGTGTTTGAGCACTGAAACACAGCAATCTGAGATAAAAAATAAAAAGGAAAAAAAAGTAGTGTAAAATAATTGACTACTTGAAATAATTTAACAAGGGCTGTAGATGGATTTAACAGAAGTTGTAGTGGGTTTTTCATTACTGGTACTTTTAAATCAAGATAAAATGTTTTGTTCATGCAGACAGGAAATGTAGGAAAATCTTATGACCACATTAGTTCAGACTAGAAGATCACAGTGGTTGGTTTTGGCCCTTATATAAGTGCATTGTCCAGAACAATATAGTAGTTTCTGTGCTCAAGTCACAAAAGTCCAGGAAAAATATAAGAGCCTGTAGCCAACTATCTCTGTACACCCTCCAACTCTTCAGTGTTAAGGAAAGTGTTAGCAAAATGGGAGACAGCTTGACTTTCCAGGAAAGTAATTAAACATTAATTAGGCGGACGCAAACATTAATTAGGCGGAAGCAAACATTCTTTGGCTTCGGTAGACTCTTGGTCACAGAACTTTGCAAACTTATCTACCTCCTTTGAGCTGGTTGTGCTGCAGAAGTTCCGAAAGGAGATTCTCATTTTTGCAATGTGCTGTGTAGAGGTGTTGAGCCCTCGGTGTGGGGAGCTGCTGAGAAAATGTCAGGCACTTCTGGAAAAGGAGTAGACAATATATGCAAATTGTTGGTATTTATTCAGTCATGTAGTGGGGCAGAATAAACATTATTCCTGACATTTCCATTTTTGATTAATGATGAATGGAGCTGGCAGATGTTCAGCTGGCCGCCAGATGGGGTCTGCTCAGTCCAACAAACAGAATAGGAACAGTCTGGGTCTCGTAAAGCCAACACTGACAAAAGCTCTGAAAAAATCTCCAGTTCATCCGAGTGATACGCCAATTTTAACCTCAAAACGACTAAGCTGTTTAAGAATGGAGGTCGTACAACCAGAGAAACTGCTTATGGAAGTGAAATGGGGTGTGGAAGGATGGGAGCTGGTTCGTTTGCTGGAGTTTCAGCAGGTTTTTTCCTGCCGCAGGAGCCACAGTCTGCGACTTTGATCCCCTGTGGCTGGAGCCGCGCGGGGCCTCCTGCATTTATCCACGGTTACAGGTGTAATGGTCGTGTCTCTGGGCACATCTCCTCTGTTGGTGGTGGGGATCGACTGCGTGTAGCGTTGTTAGCCCAGGATGGGTTGTGCCTCTCGGGATCAGATAGACCGGCGTCAGTCCTGGCCCCTCGGCCGGCCGGTCTGGCTGCCTGCTCCCAGCGATGGGGAATCAGCCTACGGGAGGAGTTGTGGAGGCTTCTCCCGGCCCGCCTGAGACTCGCGTGTGCCCCGCCGAGGGTCGGGGGCATCCCGCGGGGAGGGGGTGACAGGGCTGGGGACAGGGACACTGCTCTGAGCACCTCAGCCCGCGCCTGTGCCCGTCAGGGCCGGTTTCCTTCAGCGCCCTGCGGGCACAGCCATTCAAATTTACAGAAGTGAATTTAAATCCATGCAAATTCTGTTCCTGGGGGAAGCGGTAAGTGTCTGAGAAGTGCCCAGTCGCTGTCCCGCACGGCGGCCCGGGCAGATAAGCCGCCCCCGGCCGTGGGACCTCGGCGGGGAGCGAGGGACGGGATGCGAGGGGGCTGGGTCGCCGTTGCCCCTCTCAGCGGTGGGGCGCGTCGGGGCTGTGTGTGTTGCCGCTCTGACCCCGAGATGCAGCGCGAATAAATTCCCTTTGATAATGACTTCCCCAGGGAGACAAAGAGCGGGAGGGAAGAGGAAATTTGACCGCGGTGTTCACGGTTACATTGGCGGTGCCGGGGGGAAGCCGTCCGCCTGCCTTTGAAGCCGAACCACCCGCCTCTCGGGGCTTTTTATGCCTACAGGGGTGGGGGAGGTGGTAAAGCGGGGGCTGGCAGCCTCTTAGAAAATGCCCCGGCGCTACTTCTCTGTGCATAAGCTGGGGCTCGGACGCCTCTTTCCCACTTGGAATGTGCCAAGGGAGGCAGTGACGGACGGCTGCTCTCTGTGATCCTCGGCTTCAGATAGGGTTTATTATTTTTATTATATTTTTATTATTCATGTACAGCGACCTAGAACAAATGTTTTCCCGTCCTGAACCGAGTCCTTCCCGTCCGGGTGCGCGGGGCGGCGGTGGCCGGTCAGGGTCAGCCCGGGGCGGCCGGAGCACGTCCAGGGTGGGGTGGGAAATCTATTTCGGGCGTAAACACGAACAAAAGCACTGTCGCCAAACCGTGTGTCCGTCGTGTTCTGAGCACAGAATTTATTGCTTCTGCAGGCTCTCGGTCCCCTGGGCGAGCAGGCGGCCGGGGCGGCGACCTGCCTCGGGGCCGGTGGCAAGAGACGCTCTCCCTTCCCAGGCTCCCTCCCCCGCCTTGGGCAGCACTTTGAGCGAAGATCGCTGGTGGCAGAGATTCCTCCCGCCGCCTGACGGGAGGAAGAGCGGTGAGGGGCGCGGGGCGCTGGGGTACGCCGAGGGTCGGGGGTCCCCCGGGCGTCGGCGCGAAGCTCTGCCTGTGCCAGTCCGGGGCGAGTCTGGGGAGGAGCGCTGGGGAGGCTGCTCCCTCCCCGGCTCGCTGCCCCGCGGGAGGGGGACGGGGGGCGGCGCAGGTATCGCTCCCGCTGCGCTCCCAGCAGGCGGGACGGGGAAAGGAAGCGGTGGCGCCGCCCGGCAGGGACAGGGCTGGAGGAGCCCCCGCCGCCCCTTCCCTCGGCGGGGCCGTGCCTGGCGCTAGCCGCTCCTCCAGACCTGCGGGGACGGGAGGGAGCCGCGGGCAGCTGCCGGCGCCGGTCCGGGTGTGCGGGTCTGTGCAGCCTCGGGGCTCGGTGTGAAGCTGCCGCGGCGGGGCGCGGGGTCGGGTCTGCAGCCGGCATCGCCTCTCCTGCGCCGCCTCCCCGGCTCCGCCAGCAGCCTGGCCGCTGTTCCGGTGCCGCACAGAGGTAATTTGCGGTTACTTGTATCCGCTCTCCCTCGCGGCGGCTCCGCCGGAGGGGCAGGGTAAACGGATGGGTGCCGGTGGATGCCGGTGCCTTTGCGCATCCGGCTCCAGAGCGTGGGGACCCGGGGGACTGGGGGTGCCTCTGACCCACCTTAACGTCTCTGAAACTTGGTCAGGATGGGAAACCTCCCACCTGTCCTTCAGGGATCTCTGGCTGCTAAGGAAGGCACCGTCCCGGCTCCTCCGAGATGAGGGTGCGCGGCTCGGCGGGGCTGTCAGGGTGCACGGGGCTGGGCGCGAAATTTTTTTACTTTTCTATTTTTTTACAATTCCTGTCTCGTGACTTATTGAACACTTTCTTCAAGTGTTTTCTCTGGAAACTTGTCTCAAATGAAGGCTGTGAGCTCTAACAAAGAAGAGTGTTGTTCGACAGCCAACAGGTGATGGGGTGAAACCTGAGTATATGTGTACATTGGAGTAAAGTCTGGCTGCTGTTTAAAATAGAATTTTAAAAATCAATGGGAGACTGTAAAAGGCAAGATTTCCTTCTTTCTAAATCTGTACACCCTCTTTAGGAGAGAGGGGGGGAGCATCTGTGAGAGTACCTCTTCCTCGGCTGGAGGTTTGGGTCTTGCCTCCCTGCAGTGTGCACGTGAGTTTCCATCAGTGATGTACAGAGCCAAGGATAACACGACCAAATCAAATGTGTTGGCGTGGGGCGATGCTTTGTCACGGGGCTTCCTCCTTTTGTTAAATGCAGGTAGCCTGTCTTTGCAGTATAGCTCGTCAAAAGAAAATACCCTGAAAAGGATCGTCTGACTTCCAGTTGGAAAAGTGATCTTTGCGCTAGGATGCTAGAGGAGGAAAGCAGTTAACTCCTCTGTTGGTCCTTGTATACTGGCTAACGAAAAGGAAAACAGTTGTTACTTCTAGGGTCCATCT
Source organism: Falcunculus frontatus (assembly GCA_013398115.1). NCBI lineage: Eukaryota > Metazoa > Chordata > Aves > Passeriformes > Falcunculus > Falcunculus frontatus. Next base: position 1,129,499 of record VZRV01002440.1, on the reverse strand, counting down.
AGAGATCTTTTGAATGAACAAGTAGAGCGGCTCCATTCCTTCCCCGCTGCTTTGGGTAGTTTATTACTCAAAAGGACCCAACAGCTGTGTGCTGGTGCTGATGCAGATTCTATTTATCAATTCTGTATCCGGATTTCCCACACAGAGAGCTATAGAGTTCACTGTAGATATGTTATTTGTACTGTAGCTAGGGAATGGGACTTCCCGATCATGTGCGTAATACATATTGGAAGTAGGTTTTGAATTATTAGTAGTTACTTTACAGTGGTTTATTGCTGTTATATTGTGCCCTTCCTCTTCTAATGTAGTTATCTTGCACCAGAGATTAAATAAGCAGGTGAATGGGCTGACTACGCTAATCTTAACTCGTTGAGCCTTCATTGTGCATGGATGCATGTGATATGCATCTTGTATCCCCTATAGCCTTGTTAACAAGCCTTCTAACAAAAAAGTTGTTAAAACAATTTGCCCTGCAGGACAGAGTAAAACAGCAGGGGGTGGGCAAGGAGATGTTTTTCTAACTTTGCTTACAAATCATGACCTCTTCTATCTGGTCAGGGGAAACATAATCAGTGAGCTGGAAATCCTAGCATGGGGATAACCTTCATAAGGGCTTCAGCAACAGCTCTGTTCTAAGTTTGATATCCCAGTATTTTGTGTACCCATAGTTTTGTAATTAGGAGTGTAGTATCTTTGCCTCTAAAGAATTCATCATATGACTGTTTTAATTCATCAGTGGAAAAAACACAGTAATTGCTTTTCTTTTCAAATCAAATTTAGCTGTGTAACTCAATTATGTTATTCATAGTTGTCAAGCTGCCAGTGAAAAACCTCCTTGTAGGCTATAAAGCCTTTTTTGAGAGGTAGTATTTGAACAGAGCTGAAACCTCAGAACGTTCCATGGACTTTAAGAAAGCAAAGCAAAACAACACATCCTTGCTGTGTTTTGTAGGTGTCATGGCAGGAGTAGAAAGACCACCTTTCTAGTCATCCCTTGGAAAGCACTTATTTTTTCAGCTGTTGTTTATATTCATTTGAATCCTCCTTAGGATGTAATCATTTTAAATAGATCACTTTGAAGGATGAGTGTGGCTGGGGGGCAGGGAGGAAGAACCCTGTAGTTTTAAAATGCAAACCAAATTACACTTGAACAGGAGAGGAAGAAGAACTCCTAAACAAGCAATTGCTAAAATAGTTCTTCAGATAGCCTGCTGTTAAGATAGGCTGGGTTAGAAACCTTGTTCTCAGCAACCCCACAGTATTTGTGATGTGGCTGTATTGATATGTAGTGTACTGTCAGTCATTTTATAGCCAGTTTCACATTCGCTCTATGGGAGCATTTTTCTTTTAAAGTGAATTATGTTCTTTGAGCTGTCCTAATCTCAGTCCGTTGAGTTTTGTGGACCTTGCTTTGAATATTTCTAATCACCTTATCTGGGGAGGAGAACCCTGACTGTAAAGTTGCATTTTACATTTGGAGGTAAGGTGTATTTTTCTTTTATTCTCTATCAGCCAAACTTTCAAACTGCCCTGTATGACTGGAAGCTGGACCTGTGGGTCTGTGGTTTCTGGAGCTGGTGTGCGTGGTTTCTGAAATGGATGTATCAGAGGAGGCCCAGGCAGGACCAGTCTCTGCAGAAAAGCAGCCTTGTCTCTTACCAGTGCCTTGTCTTCCTTAGGAATTAGGCAACACTCCTACACTTATGTACCTTTGCTGCGCTTGTAATCCTGACGTTGCCCAGCGCTGCTTTTTTCACTGTGGAAGTAGTATGTAGCCTTAGTGTTCAAAATACTCAGAAAAGTTAGTAAGTCGTCATGCATTCAGATTTTGGGTTGTTTCCTTATCTTTCCAGAGAAGTCAGAGAAGTTGATTTTTGATCTTGTGGAGAGAGGGTTTTGAACAATCGATATGAAGCAATTACTCAATTACTTGGTGTGCTTGTGAGTGCTGGGTGTTGTGCGAATAAGGCAGGAGTATGCTCTGCTCAGGTGACCAGGCACTGCCAGAGCTGAACCCGTCTCTTTGCCTAAATTATGTTTCAAATCTGCTTCCTGTGGGATGTGGATGAGGTTGTGCTGCCTAATGAAATATTGTAAAAGATGTTTCACCTACTGACTTCTTTTATTCCTGGCTTATTGGGCAGGAGTCAGTTCTTGAAAAAAGGGCTGTTTGACCAATACAAGTTCTTGCAATGCCTTAAAAATTGGAAATACCAGCTTAGGTGTCAGTGAGTGGCATGTTATTGCAAAGCAGGCATCTGCCCCTTTCTAAAGGGAAATGGTAAAACAATTCATTTGCTGCTAAGGTCATCTTGGAAGGAATTCAGCTTCTCAATGATATTCCTAGTGACTTTATATTTAACAATTATTTGGATATAGATGATGTGTGACACAAGCTGCCAAACTGAGCATCTCTATCCATCAGCAACAGTGAACACTGTTGCCTTTTTTTGCTAGAGTGATTTCCTAACTGCATCACAGTATTTCTCTGTCCCTCCTTCCTCGCACCCCAGTTTTATGCAAGCAATAACAAAAACATACCTGATGCATAACTTTATTTCCACTAGTAAGTGGGAAGGGGAAACAGTTCTGTATTCCTTGTCTTATTATTTGTTTCTAAGAGCAAGTAATTCAAGGAATACAGTATGTACCAGGAAGTCTGTCTTTCTATTTTAAATATATAGGATTGAACTTCTAGGATTGAGTTTGGTTATATTTACCTTCCTTGAGAAAGATAGTAATACGGTGATGTCAAGCTCAGAAGCTGTTGTGCTAACCTTTGAGTAAGATTTCAGACATGTGCCTGACAGCTCACCAGCTTTCCAGAAATAGCCTGTTCTCAGAGGGGAAGTTGGCAGGCCTACTTGCCCCATCAAATATTAAATTAATCTTCTATTACAGTGCAGCTATGAAGTGTGTTGGCATCTTAGCAGTGCACCAAAAATAGTGTGTATGTTTTTGAACCAGAAGTTTTTGAAATAGAGTTAACTTAATTTTTTGGAGCACTAGCCCAGTGGAAGGGTTAAGTAATTCCATCTCTTTTTATTGGGTGGGGGGAATGCATAGACATATTGAAAATAGGGGTAGAAAAGACCATGTACTGGATATTATAATTTCTCTGAGTTTGTAGCTTTTGGATGCATATGGCCACTTTTTATGGAGCAGGTTTGGGTTTATGAACTGAATTATCAGAACCTGGCACTAACCAGTGCCTCACTCTTGAAGGAGAAACTCCTGCTGAGTAACCAGCAGAATATTTGGGTAAGCAGTCTTAAATCTTCCACCTGTGCTCTAGGAGCAACTTATTTTCTGTAAAACAGTGGTGATGAGACTGGAAATGTAATGTGGGGGACCCACCAGAAGTTTTTAGATTGCTCTTCTCATTAGACCCATCAACAAGGTTTATGTCAAGGAGATTAAAATTTTCTACAGCTTGGATGTAGCACTGACAAAAATGGATGTGTTACGTATTTAGATAACTAGGTGAGAGAATGTCCTAAAATGGGGAAGGCACAGCTCACGTGTAACGTGGTACTGTAAGAGCAAGCTTGCCCTTACCCCAAGTGGTCAGGATACCTGTTGTGTTAGGACAGATCCTCTGTGATTTGGGTTATCTGTACTTCATTGAAATGCCTTGTCTGAATTTCCTAAGAACTTCTGCTATAATTAATACAAGATATATATCTTGTTAAGCTTTTTACTGCAGACTGCTTTGGATCTTGGTGAGATCCTTCTTTGCCAGTTGTGACTCAAAACAATCCAATTGATACTAAGTTTTGCAGACTTCATGAATCAACAAAATCATCTCCCTGTAGGGTTTTAAATTGACAGAACAATCATGATGTATTTTACAGAGACTAATCTGGCATAATTGGATTTCAGATATTTAACAGGACCAACGCCCTTCCGCTCCCATACAGCTCAACCAAAGTTCTCAGAGGAATCCAGCAGATGCTTGCTGCTCTGTGCCTACCTTGTGAACAACAGGATGCTACTTGCACAATCGTCTTTCCCCAATAATTTCTTTAGTTTTTGACAAGTGGTTGTCATGTCCTTTGTTTTACTAGGTTAGTGGTAGTAATGACTTCAGGAAGAGCTTGGGTCATTCCTGTTGCTAATATCTGCTCAATGAGTCTTTCCTAGATATACCTACATATATATAACCTGTGATGTGAAACAAGCAGAACTGTAAAAGGTGACAAGTGTTAATACTAAAATTGCGGTTGCCAAAAGTGGTAATCTGTGCCTAGGTTTCTGGTTTGCTTTTTTTTCTTCAATAGTTTTATTTTTATAACTTTTTTAAGCACTTTTTAACTGCTTGTAGCAAGTTGTAATGAAGTTTCAATAATTTATTGTTCTGGGCAACACAAGGAATACTAAACTGTTGTAAGATCATTTGCACTGATAATTGTTCATGTTCAAATCTATTAACATTCTATTAATCTTTTTCTCCAGATCAGTACCTTGATGAGCTGCAGCTGAAATATTTCACACTTCACACTTATGCCATTGGAGATGGAGCCCAAAGCCAATAACCTCGTTTTTGGGTGTCAGCGAAGCTCAACCTCTGACGATGACTCTGGCTGTGCCTTGGAGGAATATGCCTGGGTCCCCCCAGGCCTCAGACCAGAGCAGGTACCAACCATGTTTCTGCATTTTAAAAATAAGCCTTGTAAGGACTGTCTAAGGGAGTGATATGCTGCCTCTGTAAGTCTAACTAAATTTTATGATGTATAAAACTTTAATTCATGTAGAACTTTTCACTTCTTTTTTGTTTCCTGTCCAATGAGGCTGTGTGTAGGGAGCTTAACGTTCTCAACCCTGAGGAGTTTTATGTTCCAAAAAACTTCCCAGTCAAGGTTTTTCAAAAAGTATATGCTGCAGAGATATGTATTGCCAAGTCTAAAAGCAGTATAGAAGTTTGCTTTCTTTTTGAAAGAAGTTATTAGGTTAAATTAAAGATCATGGCATACCTCATGACATTGTGCTCCCTGGCCAAGTATTTCACTGCACTTGTATGATTCTTTAAGTAATTAGGCATTTGACATCTAGAACATGGATGGTACAGCAGTGCATATAAATGAAAGTGTTCAGTCACTGTGACAGGTAGTAATGTATTTTACGCTTGTTTAAATAGTTGTATGGCTGCCATTTGTTCATGCCAGGATTTCTCTTGCATGGTGCCTGGAGCTGACACTTGTGGTTTGGTTGGGCTGTTTTTTCCCCTCTCTTCAGTCCCCTTTTTTTGTGTAACATCACATGGCAACGGGAATAAAAGTGAAATTATTGATGACCAAGTTGCTATGAGAGACCAGAATGAACTGCTCATGGTATTCATTCATGGTATTGATGATATTGCAACTGTGCTGAAGTTGTGTACTCAGTAATATTCAGAACTCAAGACTTCAGTGTTAAATGGCCAGGGTGGCTTTGCAACATCTGCTAAAGGAGGCAGAGCAATCCTGGCAAGCTTATACAGTCTATAGTTTAAAAAAGTGCAGAAGATGTCTCTCTTTTGCAATGCAGAGATTTTCTTAATCACGAGTAAAGTAACAAGTCAGCAGGAATGGCAAATAACAGGCTATTTTTAGGGCAACTCTTTTTATCACTTGCTTAAGCATCTATAAGAATCCTGATGAATCAGACCTTAAGGCAAACAGTGAGCTGACATTCTGCCAGAACAATTAAATGCCCTAAAATATCCTCATAATCCCAGCTAGCCCAAACTCACTAAAGATGGGAGGGTTTTTCCCCCAGAAGAATTACTTATTTTGAGAACAGTGCAGTAAACTTGAGAAAAGGGCATGAACTATTTTTAAAGCTTCACTTCTTGCTGCATGTTATCTTTTTCTGGAGCATCCTGAAATACAGTCAGTAGCAAGTGAGCTTATAGTAGACTTCAGTTGTTTAAATTTTGGTTAAATGAAGACCAAGTCATGTTTTGCACAACCTGTCTCTCATAATTTTGATTGCTTCCTGACTTAAGTGACTGATTAATACCTTTTTTTCATCTGTCTTGCACAGTAATAAGCTGTTGACCTGAGCATTATTTAAATCTGTATGGCAAGTAATATTTTGCCAATAATCAGCTCTTACAGCCCCAGGCCTCGTGACAAGCTGGAAACTGCATAGGAAAAACAATAAATCTGTAGCTGTTCCACAAAAACATTTTTTGCCATTGGGCTTTGTTGTAGTGTTCATTACAGCTTTCCTGTCATCATATTCTTCTGAAAAAAAAAAAAAGAGTGAAGACTGATACAAAAACATTCATCCTGTGAAAATTTCCTGGTTAATTTGCATCTGATTGAAATGTGGCTGGATCCAGCCTCCTCCCAAGGGAAGGATGTTTCCACCTTCTTACCAAAGCCCACATGGAAGCAATGAAAGCTGATGCTTTGGGTGAACCTGATCAGCAGGAGACTACAAAACAGCTTTTGTCTCAACAATGTGTAAAATGCAGAGAGCAAATTAAATTTGTTTATATAGTGGCTGTTTTCTGGAAAGCTTCATGCCTTGTGTGGTAAATTGCAGAGAGAAACTCAGAATTTCCATGGAGTTGTTGACCAGCCCTGAAGGGGGTGGGAATAATGAGAACATTAAATGTGCATAATTTATGATACCCCCCTAATTGTCACCACAAATTGCATTCCAGAAAAGCAATTCAGCAGCTGGGTGCTAGTTTTATCAGAGACTATTCAGGTTTGCTGAGCTGGTTCATCTGGGTCCTGTATTTTCAGCACAAACCCTGTCACAGTCTAATGTAGCGTGACCTCTTCTTCCTTCATAAATGAGACCTGAGATAAAACAGTAGCCGAAGGACACTGGCAGTGTTTGGGGCATGTGTGTCTCTGGGTCTGAACTCTGTTTCTCCTGGTCAGGTCCAGCTGTATTTTGCCTGCTTGCCAGAGGAGAAGGTCCCTTACGTTAACAGCCCTGGAGAGAAACATCGGATTAAACAACTTCTCTACCAGCTGCCACCCCACGATAACGAGGTAAATACAGAATTTAGGATGAGCAGTCAAGGCTTGGGTCTCCCTAGCAGCTTTTCCGTGGAGAATTACCTGCCTGTGTATTTATTACAAGCCTAAACCATGGCCTGCAGTGGCATCTGAGCTATAAAGCAGCACGGTGTGTACACTGAGTCCATTGTTCAGCTGTCTGCTTGGCTTGTGTGCAGATAAGAGCTGTCTGGAAGGACACTGCCTTTGCTTGTTAGGGAGGCTGGTGTCACTGCAATAAACTTAACACAAGTTGGTTTTATAGTGTTTGCAGCCACCCACCAATTACCAGGAACCTACAAATTCCTGGAATTGCATTGTAGGCACAAAAAGGATGCTTTGTGATAGTAAAAGGTTTGCATCTCAGTTATGCAGTGTAATTTGGAGTAGAAGTGGAAATAACAAACAAGCTCTTTGTAAGGAAAGGGGCGGGGGTGTCAGTACTTAAGATCTTGTGTATGCTGCAACACTTAGTCGTGGGCACTTAACCATAATTCTAGAGGACAATGTTAAGGCTGATTTAGGTTCATTCCATTATTAGCAGCAGATTTTGCGTTAGCTTTTAAAAATCTTTTCCTTGCCTAACCAACTCCTCAGTTTAGCATGATGGGTTTTTTCCTATAATGAAAAAAGAAATCTCTCTCCATGCTATTTTTGTGTTACACCATATTACCTAAATATTAAAGTGGGAAAAGTTTCATGATTGGCAGCATGCCTGATGAATTCTTTGCATATATGCACTTACTTACTCATCTGTCACATTAAAAGCTCAGTCTCTAAAATAAGTTCTCCTATGTTTTCACTGGAAGGTGAGATACTGCCAGTCGTTAAGTGAAGAGGAAAAGAAGGAGCTGCAGATGTTCAGTTCTCAGCGCAAAAAGGAGGCACTAGGACGAGGCACTATTAAATTACTCTCTAGAGCAGTGATGCACGCCATTTGTGAGCAGGTAATACACTGGTGCTACAAGCCAGCTACAGGGCTGAATAATGTAAAACTACAGTAGCTCAATATTAAAATTTAAACTTATCTCTGTCTGTGTCTGAAAACAACAACAACAAAAGATTATTTTTGAAACTGCATGGAAGAAGAAAGAAGGTAGTGCTTGCTTAAGCAAAATGCACCTTTGATCCTGGGAATGAACTGAGTCTTTGATATATTTCCTACTCAAAAAAAAAAAACCCCTAATGCTGACTCATACTAAAGTAATGACAAATAAAAAGCAGACATATGCTTTAAAATGTTATTTTGTATAAGACAGACTTGTATTCACAAAAGGTTAATTGAGATGCAATTCATCTAGACCAAAACTGATAATATTTTTTCCTCTTGTCAGAATTTTGGAATAAAATCTCATATTGGGTTTGGTGTTTTAACTTAGTTTAAATGCAAGAAGCTAGTAGTTTCGGATGGGAAATGTGTTCACTTTCTGCGTTTGTTCCTAGTGCGGTACAAAAGTAAACGGCGGTGAAGTTGCAGTTTTTGCCTCAAGAGCTGGGCCTGGTGTGTGCTGGCATCCCTCATGTTTTGTGTGCTTCACATGCAACGAGCTGCTCGTTGACCTTATCTACTTTTACCAAGATGGAAAAATTCACTGTGGCAGACACCACGCTGAACTTCTCAAACCTCGATGTTCAGCCTGCGATGAGGTAAATAATGCACATTTCACAGCCAAGTTACACTCCTGTTGTTCAGTTGATGAACTGCATCGCTTGGGAAATGCCTAACTCCAGATGCAGTCACTTAAAAAATCAGGACTCTGCTGCACAGTTGTATTTGAAGGCTGAGAGGTATTTAATTTCTTGTGAAACTGGAAATATTACAAGCAATAAGATGGTATTTAGAAAGCAAATACCTGTTTGTGTTTAGAATTGAACATTCTCAAATATTCCAAAATATTATCCTTATAGAAGCTTCTTTAATGGTTGAGTTCTTAGGTTCCTTTTTTTTTTGGCTTTAGAATGTACTGTTTTTCTTTCTTTTTATTTTTTGTTCATACGGAAAAGGTCAGTTGTTGAGGGAGATTGTTGTTTCTATCTTTGCATTCAAGAGGGAGCAAAATAAAAATAAATGTAGTGTGTGAACTGCAGAGTTAGAATATTTTATGTGCTCTACCACCCAAGGTGAGGTTTTGGCCACTTAACTAAAAGTATCCTTTTTATCTCTGAAAAGATAATTTTTGCTGATGAGTGTACAGAAGCTGAAGGTCGCCATTGGCACATGAAGCACTTCTGTTGCCTCGAGTGTGAAACAATCCTGGGTGGACAGAGGTACATCATGAAGGATGGGCGGCCTTTCTGCTGTAACTGTTTCGAATCTCTCTATGCAGAATACTGTGAGACCTGTGGGGAACACATTGGTAAGTGTGTCCTTTTAAGCATTAAACTTACAAATTAAGGGAAAGCCAATTTATGAAATGATTTCACATTCCAGAAGTATGAATTCTGCAAATAATTTTTTAGAGAGACCCAGAGCGTTGCTTTTTCTCCCTTTCCAGGTGTTGACCATGCTCAGATGACCTATGATGGACAGCACTGGCATGCCACAGAAACTTGCTTTTCTTGTGCTCAGTGCAAGACCTCTTTGCTTGGCTGCCCTTTCCTTCCAAAGCAAGGGCAGATTTACTGTTCAAAAACCTGCAGCCTGGGAGAGGATGTTCATGCTTCCGACTCTTCTGATTCTGCATTTCAGTCTGCTCGATCCAGAGATTCCAGGAGGAGTGTCCGCATGGGAAAAAGCAGCCGGTCAGCTGACCAGTGCCGCCAGTCTCTCCTCCTCTCGCCGGCCCTCAATTACAAATTTCCTGGCCTTTCAGACAATGCTGATGATACTCTTTCTCGTAAGCTGGATGATTTAAGCCTTTCAAGGGAAGAGGCAGGCTTTGTTAATGAAGACTTCTGGAAAGGAAGAGTAGAGCAAGAAATGCCTGAAGACCCTGAAGAATGGGCTGAACATGAAGACTACATGACTCAACTTCTTCTGAAGTTTGGTGATAAAAGCCTCTTCCAGCAGCCCACTGAAGTAGACATTAGATCAAGTGAACACTGGATTTCTGATAGCATGGTCAAGAGCAAGTTGGACTTGAAAAAAAATAATCCAAGCCTAGCAAGTAAGAAGTATCAATCAGACATGTACTGGGCCCAGTCACAAGATGGTTTGGGAGACTCTGCATATGGCAGCCACCCAGGCCCTGCCAGCAGCAGGAAAATCCAGGAGCTGGACATAGAACACGGGGCCTCAGGATACAAACACGACCAAACACCGTGGTATGGAGGATCACTCGAATGTTTGTCTGACCTGAAACAGCAAGAACAAAGTGTTCGAGACTCAATGGATTCCTTGGCTTTGTCTAACATAACAGGTAATGGGGAAATAAATGAATGGTTTTGATGGAGAGGTCAACAAAAGCATGCATGTTGAGAGTATTTTAAACAAAGATTTTTCATTTCACTGATTTCTAAAAAGCTTTAGTATCAAGAGAGTAAAGTAGGCAGCAACTTTTATTAAGCACATTATCTTTTACAGGATATGTTTCTGCTACTTAAATTGTATTAGATTCTTCTCCTTTCCTTTTGAATTCTCTTTCTTTTGCTTAAAGCAAAAAAATCATTGATGTTAAACAGAATAAGAATGGTCTTAAACTACACATTTGTTATATACAAACCACTGCTTTAAGCAAATTATTATTTTTCCATACCTTATGTGTAGGAAGTTGCATTTTATATTAGGATGATAATAAAGATAATCTGCAAAACACTCCAGATAATTTCCTGATTTGCTTGTAAAAATATGTAGAAAGTCTGAAAGGATGGTAAACTTCTTAGCTGTAGGAAATTAAGTTTATTAGATTATCTTTTCTCATTGGCTAAAGGGAAACTGGTAATCCACTTTCATGAACCTCCTTGTCAAAAGTGATTGAAGATGCCCAAAGGGATAAAGAGAGCATTAACCTTCCTTTTCCTATTTCTGTACAAAAAGCCCAAACCTGGCAGTTACAGACCCATTTGAAATGCTTCCCGATCATCGTCTCCTTTCCTTTCCTCCTGTAACCTGAGTTAGTGCAGCTACTTGTTTAGCTGAGGCCCAGCCACAGGCTGGCTGCATTTGCCAAGCAGCAGTGGAGGAACTGAGATGGGGAGCTTGGTTCAGGGGGCACGGAAGGAGGAGGAGGAGGCATTGGAGCTATTGCACCTGGGACCATCACAGGGCACGTGATGCTGTTGTGGGAATGAAGGGTCAGTGGACACAAAGGTGGAGTACAGCAGGCCAGCTTACTTTTGATGATTTTTGGAGAGTAAGGATTCTTCTTTGCAAGGCAGTAAGCTTGACTTTCCTGTTCCAACAGCTGGAACATGAATTTGGCAATACCAGAAATGTGAAATATTTTAGCCTTAAGAATGGCAAGCACAGACTGTAGAATAACTTTAAGTAATCCTTTTTTTCTGAAAAGGCGTACCTGTATGTATGTTTCAAAATTTTAAACCCATTGAAGTGCTCTTGATGTCCTCATGATAGCTAATTCTTTGGTCATCAGAGCTAATACTTAAATGTTTTAAGTCAAAACAAAGCTTATTCTACTATGAAGTGAGTCTTTTTTGGTAATAGTTCAAAAAAACACTGGCTGACAAGAAATGTTTCATATTTTGTTATAATACTTGTCTTGTCTCTTTGACACTCATTTTCTTTTTCCTCCTTTCTCCGTTCCCACCACAGGGGCTTCAATGGATGGAGAAGGCAAGCCACGGCCATCTCTCTACTCTTTGCAAACTTTCCAAGAACTAGAGGTGGAGGACTGTGAGAAGATGAGCAACATGGGAACTCTGAATTCTTCAATGCTCCATCGGAGCACTGAGTCCTTGAAGAGCCTGAGCTCAGAGTTGTGTCAGGAAAAAGTCTTGCCAGAGGAAAAGCCAGTGCATGTGCCTGTACTGAGACGATCTAAATCCCAGTCTAGACCACAACAAGTGAAGTTTTCAGATGATGTTATTGATAATGGAAGTTATGAGAATCTTGAAATACGTCAGCCTCCAATGAGTGAAAGGACTCGTAGGCGTGTTTACCATTTTGAAGAGCGTGGAAATCGGCCTTCTCACCATCGTAGAAGAAGTAGGAAGTCTCGTTCAGATAATGCACTTAACTTGGCCGCAGAAAGAAGAAGCTCTTCAAGAGAGAGATTTCGTTATTACTCCCCTCAGGATCATGAAAAATTTATTCAGAATAGAAGCTCACGTGAGCTTCGGGCCTATATTCAAAATGCAGAGCTGTATGGACCATATGCCCATACCAGGTCTGACTATGCACTGCGGAATCAGGTGGTTGATAAATTTTTTGGATTGTATGGTGAGGAAGATGACTCCTGGTGTTCAACTTCATCCTCATCATCTGATTCTGAAGAAGAAGGATATTTTCTAGGACAGCCAATTCCACAGCCACGGTCACTGAGATATCCGTACTATACAGATGATCTTTCTGGTCCAACTACTGCGTTATCTAGTTCTCAGTTTGGACAAAGGACAACCAAATCAAAGAAGAAGAGGGGACACAAAGGAAAAAATTGTATTATATCTTAATTAATTACTAATATTTCTTAATTGGGAGGACCAGTCAATTCTGTAGCTACAGTTTGAACCACATCTTTTTATATTAGTAATTGTACTTAGGCAAGTTGCTAAAGTTCGTAATGCTTTGCCAATGTAAATGATAACCGTGCCAGAGTTTACATTGTAAAAGTAACATTCAGAAATGTCACCACACCAAATGATCTGCTCGGATACTGCTAGGTTTACATACTGTGCTTCAGCTGTCCAAATACTGTTACTGCAGTTCTTAATATAGACTTTTTGTAGACATTTTATTTTATCCTCACTATTCACCTACGTTGAATTATGTGAGAGAGAGGATTCAACAAAGATCAATAAATAAAAATGTCAGTCCTGTGCTGTAGCTATATACACACAGGGTCATCTTTGACTTTTTCCTCTTGCTGCCCAAGAAAAAGAAGGCTCTATACTGTGCCCTTTCTTCATTGATAAAGCTCACTCTTCTTCATTCAAGTTTCCATACAAAAACTGGATTCTTTTTATTTGGGAAAATGCTCCTTAAAAAAGGAAAAATCATAATGTGGGAGCTGAAATGCTTGAAGCCTTGATGTATCCTAAAGCAGCAGTGAATGTTTTGTACATTTAACTTTCATGGTTTTTTCCTCTACAATTTTTTGAGGAAGTGTGAGGTGGTTAGTTTTGGGGGTTTTTTCATGGCTGTTTAAAGGAAGATATTAATTCAGCTGCTGGAATTGGACTTAGCTGCCAATGAGTTGTGGTGTGTTTTCTGTCATGCCCCCCACCCTCAGCAGTGAGAGAGGTACAGCTGCTGGAGTCCTTTGCTCAGGCATGTAACCCCATTTAAGTCAATGGATCTACTTACGTAACAAATATTTTCATATGGGCTTAAAGGATTAGGCTCCAGAATTGTGTCTTTTCACATGCGTTATCCAGGTTTTAAAATGTATTAGCTGCAATTCTAAGTCAAAAAAACATTGATATTTATAATGTAGTATTTCATAGGCTTAAATGTATTCATAATTTAACAGTGCAAATATTAATGTACATATTGTACAGTTAAAATTTTAAAATCTGAATATTTTTATATCCCTGAATTTGAAGAAGTTTGTTACAATATCAAACTAGATTTGTTAGGGGTTTAACAGCAGTGTTATGGATGAAATATTGCTTGTATTTTAGTCAGGGGGCTTAAGTTGAAAAATGTTCAGTGCAAAACAGCTTAATTTTGTCTACTAGGTATTAAAAGCTCTGTATGCATGGTGGGGCTATGTAAATACTCTATGGCCCTCTTAATCTTGCAAGTATTATTTATGGGTCAAGCAAAATGTAAACTATATAAATGTAAAAACCACACAAGCTTGGAATATATCATTACGACCAGTATGCAACTCCTGTGGATGTGGATTTTTTTATTATTGTTCTCCCTCCTTCCCCAAAAATAATTTCTGAAGTTTGCCTACCTAGAGGAAGAGATACTGAGTGGCTCTAGAAGGCACACTGGCAAAAACTATAAAGTAGTAGGTAATCACAGTAGTTGCCTTGAACTCAGATACGGAGCAGAAGCTATCTTAAGTTATAATAAACTTCTTCCACTGTTTTAAATAAAGGGCAGAAATTTCTTAGTAGTGACATCCATTAATGAAGACAGTAAGTGCTAAAGCCATCGGCTTTCTGACCACCTGAAGACAGGAAACTAATGAAATAATAGATGCTTCTTACCAAAAAAGACTGTCAAATAGAACTAAGCTTGCCCTTCTTGAGGATAGAGAAGTATGGAAACAAAAGCAGCTAGGACTAAGGGAGGGAATGAGCACGAGCACTGGTTTACACCAAAGAAAATGAAGCTATTGCTAAGGGTAATCAGATTAGCAGTTACTTGCTTGTATTTTTCAGGGTAAAATGAGCAGCAGATCCTTTCCTCCCAGAGGTGGTACTCACCATGTAAGTCACTTTCCTAGTACAAACAGGTCTTGTGGAGGTGAAAGCTGACCAAAGACATGCCCAGTCCCTCACACTGGCCAATGGGCACTTTGTGGGGTGCTTCCAGCTGGCTGCTGTGGGGCTCTGGCAGCTTTCCCAGCGGCCAACTGCCTGCTGTGCTTAAGTATGTTACAGCCACCACTCTGCTGGGTCTTACAGGGCTGGAGATGCTGACATTATGTTAATAACCTTCCCCAGGATGCTCCAACAATGATTAGGACCTTCCATTCTCACCTATATTTCCAAAAATGGGAAACCAGGATCCTCAGAAACAAAATGCTGTGTCACTACTGCTGTGTCCCTTGTTGGACCAAGTAACTATCGTCTCATGGAGAAATGTCTCCACAAGTAGTTCTGATCCTACACCATCTCCTGAGATGCAGCAGATGTACTCTCCCAAACTGCAGTATTTTATGGATTACAGTTCTCCATAGAGTATTAGCTGCTTCTTAATACTTTTTTCTTTAAAAAAAGTTTAAAGATGACTATACAACTTTACTGATGTAAACAGTATCTTACTATTTTTGACTTCTTATTAGAAATATTTCTAATTGATTCCTCCACCTTAAGTATAGAGAGTATGGTATGGGATATATAGTCTGCGACCAGCTCAAGACTCAGATACAGTCACAAAAGCTCTTAAGTGGAGCATATACCCTGGTAGGCACATAAGCATGACACAGCTGCTTACTCACTACCCCCCAGTGGGATGGGGGAGAGAAGAGTAAAAGTAAGAAAAATAAGAAAACTCATGGGCTGAGTTAAAGACCACGTAATAGATAAAAAAAAAACAAACAAGCAAAAAACCCCAAACAGAAAGCCCTGAAGTGATACCACAAAACCCACTAGCTCACCACTAGCCAACCTAATACCCAGCCTGTCCTTGAACAGCAGCAGCCCTGGCCCTCACCCCTAGTTTTATATGCTGAGCATGATGCCCTATCACCTGTGGTCAGCTGTCCTGGCTGTGTCCCCTCCCAACATCTTGTGCAGCCCCAGCCTCCTCACTGGTGGGGTGGGCTGAGAGGCAGAAAAGGCCTTGACTGTGGGTAAACTCTACTCAGCAATAGTTAAAACATCTCAGTGTTACCAGCCATGTTTCCAGGACAAACCTGAAGCACAGCACCACTTCACCAGTGACTATGGAGAACATTTAACTCCATCCCAGCCACGCCCAGTACAACCTTCATGACAGTGAAAAATACTAAGGCAAAACATTATCCTCATCCTCATCAAAACTGAAAATCTTGCAGAGAAGATCGTGACAAGGATTTGGTCCTTCTCTGATACCGCCTTTCATTACCTCCTTTCATATTAATAGTGGTTTTGTTGCTGATTTTCACCTTTACTGCTTACGTTGTCACTCAAAGCTGCCAACTTTGGCAAGTTAAGGGCCAGAGGTAGTGAGCTCACAGAGGTAACCACTTCAGTCTCAGCAGATAGCACCGATTTTCCATACTCCTTCAATTTCCACCTTTTTTGTTGTTTTTTAAGAGTATCTGCAACATTAACAAGTGCTAGAAGTAATCTCTGTTTTCAGGAGCTCTGAAGGTGACAAATTAAATTCCTCCACCACAGCATGTTTCCTTCCCCCAGTGCTCTTCCTACAGCTTTCCAGAACCCCACTGAGGCTGACCACTAGACCAGGGACAATTTATTTTTTTACATTGACATGAAGCTTATCCAAACTACATACTTGAAAAGCAAGTAAGACTAAAAGCCATGTTTTTTCCTTAAGTTAAGAGACTGCCATAGTATATTTTACTTACATCAACTGAAAGCATACATCACAAAAGGTTAAATGCAAATATTCAACACAATGCCGAGTATCAGATGGAAAATCAGTTACTTATCACTTACACATGTGAATTAAACCTTTCACAGAAATAGCATTTATAAAAAATTCAAAAGACTCCTTAGTTCACAAGTAAAGTTTACTCAATTAAAAAAAAAAAGTCAGGTTAAGGAAAAGATAAGGTGTAGTGAATGGGGTTACCTCAGGCTGGCAGCAGGTCACCAGTGAGACTCCACAGGGCTCAGTTTTAGGGCCAGTGCTCTTTAATGGAGATAAGACAAATCAAATGTACATTGAGTTTGCTGATGATAAATTAAGAGGAGCTGTGGACTCCCCCAAGAGTAGAGAAGTCCTGCAGAGTGATCTGAACAAACGAATGAGCTGCAGGGCAATCACCCAGCATGAAGTTTAACAAGAGCAAGTGCCAGATTCTTCACCTCGGCCAGGGCAGTCCTGATCATCCGTAAAACTTGGGGAATGAGAAGTTGGATAGCAGCCCTGCAGAGATTTGGGGGTCCCAGTTGGTGGCAAATTAAACATGAGCCAGCAGTGCCCTGGCAGCCAGGAGGGCCACCGCTGTCCTGGGGTGCATCAGGCACAGCATCACAGCCGGGCAAGGGAGGGGATTGTCCTGCTCTGCTCTGCACTGGGGCGGCCTCACCTCGAGTGCTGGGGGCAGTTTTGGGCACCACAATATAAGGAAGATATTAAGCTACTGATGTGCCCAGAGAAGGGTGATCAAGGTAGTGAAAGGAGGAGCCTGGAGGAGACTGAGGGGTGACTTCACTGCATTCTAGAGGTTCCTCAAGGTGGGCAGCAGAGGGGCAGGCACTGAATTCTCTCTGGTGACCAGTGACAGGACTCAAGGAAATGGAATGAAGCTGCATCAGGGGAAGTTCAGATTGGACATGAGAGGGTGATCAGTCATTGGAACAGGCTCCCCAGGGAAGTGGTACAGCCCCAAACCTGCCAGAGTTCAAGGAGCATCTGGCCAATGTTCCTAGTGATTAAGTGAGAAGCAGGGAGTTGGACTCAACCATCCCTACAGGTCCCTTCCAACTTCAGATATTCTATGATTCTGGGACTGTAAGCTTAGGTCTTACTTTACAGAAAAGCACTTGAGAACTTAGACACTTTTATAATAATAAGCTTAATCAGGTTATAACAAAGGAAACTCCTAACAAACTGTACAGTAACAATGGAGATTTTTAATCAAAAATATATTACACACAGTTTTATTATTTTTTTCCATCAGCATTTCTAACCCAAAGTAGAAACCCAGATGTAAGATCCTTAAGGCTCTCAGTCCTGTATGCAAGTAGAGAAGTGCTGTAGTTATGCTTCTTCATCAGAGAAGACTTTGACTGATCTCGGTAAACCAGGTTTTTGCCAGAAGGGATGGGTCAGGTCTCGCTACTCTGTCACAACAGCTTGCCTCTCTTGCCCTCTCTCCCTCCCCAAATCAGCATCCTGTAGGATCCATGAGCTGATTCCCCCTCACTGTGCAGCCCACACAACCCCAGGTGCTACAAGGGTATTTGTAGGTCATCTCCTTTGACCAGTGTGAACTCTTAGAAAACAAGAAAAGCCAACTGCAAAACCTCCCCTTACTGACATGAGAACTAACCAGGCATCTCGGGAATCTGATGCAATACATATTTAATACACCATATCAAGATTTGCATGTGTAAGATGCTGTACCTTGTACATGCAAAATCATTGCTATTTCATTTATGTTTCTGCACACCATTCTGATGAAATCTGGAAAGAGTGAGTTTCTTATTAGTTCTTTTGCAGAGTTTCATATGTTCTAAATGCAAATGTATACAAAATAGTCATGCTTATACTTACCTCTTTGTGATTATGATTCAATTTATCCCTTGCCTAAAATGTTCGTAAAAAACCAGTACCTTAATAAATGTATTCAAATGTCCAGATTCCACTGAGAGCCTCTTGGCTTTCCTCAACCACGGTTCCCAAACTGCAAGTTGTTCTATCAGGTCAAAAGTGATGCCTCACTTTCCTTGCCCATCCTCAACACCCCAATTCCTGCTCCTTCTTGAAGCTGGAAATAAAGATTACACACAGCTTCCTTATTGTTAAAACTAATGGATGAAAAGGCTTGAGAAGTTGTAAGTGGGGAGAGGGACAGAGTAGGAAAAGGGACCTTTCCCTGCTCAGTGGCTGCCTGCAGCTACATTCTGTACAGTGTAGTCAAAAACAGAGCAAATAGTAACAAAAAATGGAATCCATCCCACATAATACTGCTTACTAGTAATGAGTCATGATATGGACAACACTAAACTTAAAAGGCATTTGCAGAACCTGCAATTAGAACAAAAACAGCACTTCTTACATCAAGTAGTTAATTGCTCTGGCAGGTAGAGATTAGAGATAACCCCTAGTGTCATTTTTCAGAATTAATCTGAATTTTTAAATTAAACCAGAATAAATAATTTAAATGGTAATTGTGACCAAATTTGCAAGTTTTCCCTTCCTACAGTATGTATGATTACAAGACATATTTGTGCATAACTTGAGGAATGAGAGCAACTTCGTGTAATTTTAATAAAAAATACAGCGTTTGAAGTTACACTTGTAAGCATCAAAACAGAAGTGTACAGACATCAGACTGATCATTTTTTCCAAGGTAACTGTATAGAGGTTTCAAAAATAGTTTGTTGCTTTACAGCATTTTTGAAAACAACATCCTTTCAAAGGAATATATGTCAACAAGAACCGGTAGGAAGAATACAATCGTGGAGACCACAGGGGACAAGGGAACAGCCACCTGAGCTATTGCAAAGGAGCACAGGCCTTGGGTTCAAACCTCGAACAAGAGCTCCTCTTTCCCCGCAAAAAGCAGATTTATTTACTATGGCAGACATAATGCAGAGGACCTAAAAGCATACTTTTGTCCTTAGTATGAGCTCTCTTTGAAGGACTCTGATACATCTTGGTTGGCAGCATCGTACTGAGCAATGAAATGTTTGAGTTCTTCAATGCATCGCTCACCTATTTCATGCAAATTCTGCCTCAGGGCAAACTGAATGGACTTCTCTAACGATGGATCTTTATCAATCAGCATCTTCACTACCATGCCAAAGGTTTCACAGTCCTGTCTGTAGACCTAGAAACAACACATCACATTTAAGAAAATTATTAAATGCAAGACTCTACATTAGCACAGCAACAGCCCTCATTGAGTTAGATCCAAACGTAACAAAGGATATTGGATTTAACGTGAGTTTCAGCTATAAAACTTACTGGCCTTTTCCTCTCTTCTGACCCATGTTAATACAATTGTAACTAGCTCAGCACTATACCAAAAATAACTTTTATGGGATGAAATACCATAATAGAGAAATTAAGTTCTCCTTTCAGCAATATTTAATAAATAATGGTAGAGCAAAGTACAAGTGCTAAACCAGATTTTCTTTTCATTTCAATATATTTAAACTTCAGAATGTCTAGCAATCTCAATCTTCATACAAAGCACCAATAATTTAGTCTGTAATCTTTCCTAATACTTTAAATACAAGTTGTGTTTAAATAATTTCACCAAATTTTGTTTTTTTGTTGGATATCTGTTTCTTGTAGAAGTCCCTGACAAAGATTACTAATTAGTTTGGATGCACTGATGATTCAATCACTAAGGATTAAGAAAGTCCTGGCAGTAGTTTACCTGAACCCATCTGACCTTCTCCCACAGGGAATGAAGAGTTTGCAAGTCAGTTATGCACCACATTTGAGGTGAAGTAACTTTTCATTATCACTGCAACTGTTTTTCAACAGCAAACATATGACCATGCTCTCAGGCAGTTTCCAAAGCAAGTCAGTGACATTTAAATTTTTTTTCCAGATTCCAGCTAAGTTCATCAATCTAAATACCCAGCAAAAAAAGGAACTTCTCAATGTCTTCCAGCTGCCATATGCAGCTCATTTTCAAACCTCTTAGGCCAATTTCTGTTTAGAAAATACATTAGCTTTTTGAATCAAGATAAGTAAGTTTTCTATCTCCACGTATCTTTTTTTGAGGAAAAAAAGCTAAAATGTTGATATTCTTTAAAGTATGATTTATTATCTTTTAGTATTGTCTGCTTGCCTTAGAACCTGTTTTTCACAGAGATGTGCAACCCTTTCCTTTCACATTTATCTGTATTGTGGACACAAATGATAGAACTGTATGTGAGCAATTCCCGATTACTAAAAACGAAAAAAAAAAACCAAACAAAACACACCCATCCCAGCCCCAACAAAAACCCACCAAAAGAACCCATTCATAAGAACCAGTTCGAGGTCAGCTCAAGCATATTCATGTCAGAAAACCAGTAAAAAACCCCAGTGTTCTGCACAAAACTATTCTTACAAACACAATGATTATCATGATACCTTTAATAAAGACAGTTCTCAAATGCTTAATAGCATACTCCAGGAAAAATCAGACCCATT
Organism: Falcunculus frontatus; assembly: GCA_013398115.1. Lineage (NCBI taxonomy): Eukaryota > Metazoa > Chordata > Aves > Passeriformes > Falcunculus > Falcunculus frontatus. The sequence continues at coordinate 1,108,715 of VZRV01002440.1, read as the reverse complement.
TTTCAAACACTGGTTGGCAAATAGAAGAAAACCTTTTGGAAGACACTAATCTTCAGTGGCGAGTAACAAGTCAAAAAGAAGAGTGCAGCCCAAACCAAACCTGAGATAAACATTTTTAAGTGTGGAAATGCACATGGCATTTTTTCAGAGAGGGGTTTGCTTCCTGCTTTGTAGTTCTTTGGTAGTAAAATATCAGCACAAACCCCAGACTGTCTCATGCTCCACAGCAAGTAAAACATGGAACTTGGTAGAAGAACTTCAAAGAGAGTAAATCTGCCTTCCTTTTTTCTCTCTTCCCGAAGAAAGAGCTCAGGAATAAACGCTGTCTCTGATTAGCCATATGACAGATGGGATTTTGCTTAAGTTAACCTTTCAAGTCCTTGCAGCATGCTTGCTCACACCTTCACAGAATGATTTCTGAAATGGTTTTTCTCCCCAAAGCCATTATGCACTGGGGAAAATAGTTTTTTGGGGTTTTTTCTTATTGCATACCTATTTGACCTATTTTATCACAAAGTGGTCAGACCACGGAGGTGTGAATGATCTTCCACAGGTACCCAAACATGGCAACTGTGAGTCTCCAGAAGACCCTGACACTAAGAGACAACACAGATGCATTGCCCCACCTTCTGTATGGGGAGGGCACCCAAGGCTAGGACTGAAGGAAATGCTCTGCTTTTCATGGGTCTTCAAACTAATGGCAAATAGTGCTGCTACTTCTCCCACACACCACAAAGAACTAGCCCAGATGAAATTCTCCAACTCTTATATAAATATTAGCTTGATCTAAACACATTTTTCTTCCAAACTTTCATAAAAGAAGACGTGGAAGAGAATCAAAAGAGCCATTGTCATCACTGCATCCGCAGTCAGAAGTCACTTTGCTGTCACAACAATCTGGAAACTAAACACCTTCATACAAGAGATGAACATTTTCAATACTTTGTGACAAAAGAGTTTAAAAAAATAGAATTTACCTAAATTAGGGGAAGAGGGCAAAGGTGGAGCAGGAAGGCAGTTTTAACATCAGAAAAGAAAGGAAACAGCTCAGCTCCTCTAACAATAATTGAGCAATTTTCTCTCAACAAGCTTTCTGCCCCAGCTGCTAATTCTGATCCTCCTAGTACAATCTGCCTCCTTCACTATTGTGCTGATAAATCTATTTGTATAGCTGCAGCATCCCAATTGTGCTGATAAATCTATTTGTATAGCTGCAACATAAATTGCATCACTGAGATACTCCCTTTTAAAATTACTTCCCCCCCCCCCAAATTAATGTGATTCAGTGATTCAATTCTAAAACTAGATGCATCAGCACAACTGAAAGAACTGTGAGCCATGGTCTTAAAGTGAAAACTTCACAAACCAGTTTATATCTGAAGCCAAGGCACAACTACCAACTTTCAGAAATAAGTTACTATGCTTTACAGAAGGAAATGGAGATTATCAATTACAAGAATATCAGTACAGAATACGTTAATTACAGCTTAATGGTACTATCAACTATTTGAAAAATTTGTGAAAGTGCTGAGAGCTCTTGAAAGAAGAGGATGGTGGCATGACATTAACATCTATCAGAATAAAAGGAGGCTATTTCTGAAAAATAAGCTTAGAATGTGATGCTTGAGGAAGAAAAAAAACTGCAGAAAATATTCCAACCAAGCAAAAAGAGCTCTCTGTTGGAGAAAAATACTGGAAGAACTCATGACCCAACAAGGTATGAAAAGAACCCTATCTTTAAAATTCCAGCTGATACTGATTTTGAACTCAGACCATGGAAAGCTCATCTGTAAACATCTGGAACTAAAACCTGAAAATTATTCCATGTGTGGGGAAAGAAGAAATAACATTTTTAAAATGAAAAACAAGAAAGGGAATGATACCAATGACATGATTATTCTGTCTGACATATAAATCAGATAATCCTGAAAACAGTGAGAGCCACAGGGTGTTCATTTACCGAGGCCCTAGCGTACATTTATTCTCTGACCTAAGCTACAGCACCAGCATAATGGAAAGAGCGTGTAAAAATTTAGTAAGCAGATGAAAGAGAAGTAGAAACAGCTGTTCTACTTCCAAATACATTAATATATTTATTTTACATACACACGCTGTATATAGCTATATAAACATGAAGTCTTGCTTTTTCTATGCATGACAAGTATTTAAGCTGAATTCAAGTTCTTTGAAGTGTTTTCCAAAATCAGCACATCTAGCATCTGTGAGGTCAGAGGATCACAAATATGCATACTTTTATATTATTCTCATGGAATTTTAGCTCTTTCTATTGTTACATGATAAGGGCATAGAGGCTCTGGCTGAGATCAGCCCTTTGCCATGCCACTCTCTGTATAAGTACTTGATGCAAATATAAAGTTGTGATGCACCTGCAATATGTTAGTGAACACAGCTCATTTATTTGAGAAAGCTAAACCAAAACTTGCACTTAGAACTGTTTAAATATAGCTGAAAGACATTTACTTCCAGACCTAGTTAGAGAAATGGAGATGTCAGTCGCTCGGGTTGGAGGCGATCAAGCCCTAGAACTCCCCAGGCAGAAAGAAAGTTTTGAGAACTCCCTCACCTACATCCATGCCAAGTTTTCACAGTGAACTTCAAAGTGCCATCAACAGTATCTTAAATTACAATGTATGACACTGACATGGAAGAAATTATGAATACCACACACTCTCTTCTTCCAGCTCAGCTGTGGAATGTTAATCTCGGAGCAGGAAGAAAGAGGGGCAGAAGCAAGCACATGGGGACTGCTCATGTCTTTGACTGCTATATCCCTCTTTCAATGACAATGTAAAAACGGTCTTGGCTTAAACCAAAGAAAATCATATTGAATGGCTTTGCTGATGGGTGAAATTACACATTTCTAGGGAATACCTTGACAACATGCCTACTACTCACTGACCAAATCCATATAATTTTCTTTTTCTGAATAGCACAGCACCATGTTTTCCTCCAAAACTGTTCCAGAGCCACAGGTACACTTTGTGCAATAGAGCTGTTGGACAACATAAACAGTAATGACTGTGAAAACTAGAACTTAAGATGTCCTTGCCTGCAAATGACTACAGGCTGCAGAAGAGTCATAAGAGCAATCTTGAGCTCGAAGTCTTGCATACCTGGCCGAAAACCAGCTTTATTTCAACAGCAAGAGCAGACACAGTATTTAAAGAGGATGAGGACAAAGCCTTATTTCAACCCATGCATCAACTTTCCCCAGCTTAGCTCTATGGTCTGTGCAAAGAGAGGTTTTTTAACTTCTCAAGGTGACTCAGAACACCAAAAACCACAGCATCTGTTCTAAACAGGCTTTGAGGAAAAGGGAAATGAGAGAAGTTCTCTGATAATTGGAATGACTCTCTGGAAGACTGGTCCCACCAGGATAGAAAAGTTAGCCTCTGTATCTCTCATGTCCACAGCTTATAGACAGTAGAACTGAGTAGCAAATGGGAGATGCAAATTTCTCCTGTCTCAGAAAGTACTCAAATGAATCTCAGCTTCTCATTTCTGGGAGAACTGTTCTAATGGATGTGCTTTATTTTATATGCAGGTATTAAAACATTTTCCTCTCCAAGTATGGTTTTGAATGAATATGACACTGTGGTACTTTCTTTGAATGCTCTTGGCTTCATGCACACATGAAAGCCTCTTCAACAGAATTCATCCAGAGACTTGCATATGCCAGGCTTGAGCAGCTACATGCAGGAGATGAGCAAACTCCAGTGCAGAAGGGGGTACTTCTGCTCGCAAAGACAAGCAGGACCAGCAGACATGATAAGGACCATATCCATTAGGTGGATATGATGATTTAGCAAGTAAATTGATGCCCATGATTTAATCTGTAATTTCCAACACCTTGTTCTTTTTTCTCACAACCTTTCCTGGATTTTTTTGAGTATTCTTAGCATTCCATACATTTCAAGATTCATCTAACACTCTCTCGCCTCCACCAGAACTCCTTCAGAGCAACACGACGCAAGTCTAGACTCTCTAAGCAGCTCTGCACCATATGTACACAGCCCACCATCAGTGCCTGTGAGTCAGTATTCATCTTCAGAGATGCCTGTTCTCAGGTCCTCATCCAAAGGCCAATGACCCCCAAGGCTCAGTTAACACCGGGGAAGAAGCTGGGTTGTGTCTCAGAAACCACATTAAATAGCCTGCAACCTTTAGATACTAACTCACTTTGAGAAGATCCAACATGCCCAGCAATCACAATTTTGCATCTGTGATTCATGCAAGTACTCATTTTAATACATTATCTTTCAGAAGACAGAAGCTTTTCAGTTACTAAGGGCATATTTCCCATAAGTATCAAATCCTCCATGCAAGGAGGAAAGAAGCAACATGCTCACTGGTAGTTGTTTGATTTCTCACAAAGGCAGAGCATGAACATGCAGAGCACAAGTACAGCACCAGTTTGAAAGCCATACCATGTCCATTCCAGACACTCCACGAGCAAACTGCTGGAAATTTCCCTCGATTCAGTGATGCCCCAGGGCCCCCCTACACTGGACAGAGATAACAGCTTTTTGTTCCCTCACCTAAACCATGATACATGGGTTGGTATAGCCCTCTGGTGGTATAAACCAGCTTCTTATTTCCCCTCCTCAGCAGACCTAAAATAAGTCTCACTCTTCTATTAACCAAGCCACATCTATGCCAGGTTTTCACACCATGGGTGAGACAGACTATGAGGTGTAATTTTTCTTCTCCTCCTAACTAAAAAGCAATACTGAATTTTTTTGTAATGTAGACCTAACTCTAAGCTGATTGCATATGCAGTCAAATTTGCATTTTAATTGTGTATGTAAGCTTAAGCAAATGGGGAAACTACTAAACATTGTCAAAGACATCTTTTAAAAGGAATTACTACCTCTCCCCAAATCTCTTCTTTTTAATTTATTTATATGATATCTTGGAATTTTTTTCAACCATGCAAATTTGATTTCATTAACTTACCCAAAATTTACTCTTCCAAACTACAGGAAGTTAATCCTCTACTGAAAGAGTACAGAGAAATTTTCATCACTGCAGTGGCAATATCATTGTAATGTTATGAGTACAAAATATAAGTTTACAGCTCCACAGTGAAAAGAATGCTCAGAACTGTCATTAAACCACTTGAAGACAATTTTCATGATCAAGACATTTAAAACTGATTTTCAACCAAGATGAACTAATTTTTATGGTTACAAAAAGCTAAATTAACATAGAACAAATTCAATGCTTGGTTACAATAGTATACAGCTTACAATGGCATACAATTTTTAACTATAAAGTATCAATAAGTGTACTCTATTCCTTTCTTAGAAACACACTAACAATTTTGCTCTTGATCCATGTAACATATTCTGCACCCATTAATCAATGCGTTTATAGACCAAATAGATACTCATTGAAATGCAAATTGGGGGAAACAAGTTATTTAATATATTATGTAATAATGAACAATTTCATGTTAATTTGCTTCTTACTGAAGATATGCAAAATATTAAAGTTATTTGCACTTAAATGCAGTTCTGCCTCCCTTTCCAATGAAACTTTCAAGTTCCTTTTTAGGAACTTCAATAGATTTAATCAACTTTTAGAATGTAAGCCTACCATTTTTGTCATCTAAGTATCTGACAGAGAAGTCTCCTGGAAGCCCCTCGTGGGGAATAGATGTTGACACAGTCCTCACTTTAAAAGAGACAGGAATTCAGATTTCAAGTCTGCTTTGTCCTCAAGGATCAGGATTGGCAACATGTGGGGGCAGCAGGTGAGCAAAGCACAGCAGGGACAGGTGCTGGGAGCCACAGTGTTTCTGTTCAGCTGGTTTACAGAACTTTGCTTCTATATCACATCAGCATTCATACCATTGACTAAACTAATCTGATAGAGGAAATGCAGTCTGAAACAATGCCACCACAAGGCTTCCCCTTCATTTAAAAGTAGAATTCTAGCATGAAAAGACATGAAAAGGGCTCTGTAAAACTGAGGGGTGGATGTCTGTGTCTACAGTCACCAACTTTGCTGAGTTTACAAATACATTTTCAAGGCTGAAAACCCTGAAGAATTGGGCTTGGGTCCTGAGACACAACCCTGGTCTTTTACATGTACTGGGGAAGAAAACTCACAGCTAGAATTATTTACCTGTGTGACTCCATTACCTCCAGTTTAAGCTCAAGACATCATCTAGATGCTGCTTTGCTTCATACCACGCCCCTCTTGACACCTGTGCAATTACAGCAAAGCCGAGGGGTTTGCATGGGGTGGAGCCCACCACTGCTCAGCAAAGCCCATGACTGGCTCCAGCATTCCATGGCTGCCCACATCAGCCTCCTCTGCCCATGGATTCTGCTGTGCAGGGCTCGGCCCCTCGGCAGCAATCACACCTCTGCAGAGAGGCTCCACACCTCCTCAACTCCCTTCTTCTTCCCGTCACCACCCAAACAAAACATTTCACGTTTTTGTGCATTTCCTCAATGCTTACAGAGCAATCTAAAGATGAACATACAGCTTTTGTATGACACTGTTGAGGAGACCTAAAGAATAATATAATTAAAAAGCAATAAAAAGTGAAGTCCCGCAGCAAGGGCAGTATGTGTTTACAGCTCTGTCTACCCAAGGACAAATCTGTAGAGCAAGGCTGTATAATTCAGAACCATCACAGCAAAAGTTGGTACTATTTAGAAAACAGAGTTTTAATTTATGAAAACTTACAAATTCCAAATAGTTACTCATTGCTTTAAAACTACTACACACAAGTTTTCTATAAGAAGCAAGAATTTATTTTAAATATATTGCTAGGAAATCCATGTGTTTACTTTAATATTTTTTTAATACTGTGGTGGAGGACTTGACACAAATGTTTAAATGAACAAGAACTGGTTCACAACAGAAATGTACATGATGATACACTTCCTTTAATGTTACATTTTGGCAAGAGCAAGTATATTATTACTTCTTCAAGAAATGTCTTGCTTAGTCAAGCAGAAGTAGCTTCCATGTGGGAGAGCAAGGACTATCATGTTACATGGTTTTTCTGGAGATAATTCTTTAGTAAACCAATCAGACCACATAATAACAGCATTCTAACACCAGCTACAGGCCCTTGGAGACCAGTTTGTGTGTGGCCTAGATTTCATAGGCTTCTTTACAACAGATGTGTTGGATGAGGGTAGTGTTACTTCATATATTAACTTGTGTGTTCCTTAGGTAAAACAGCAGTACGAGTTTAAATTCTGCCTCTTACGTGTTCTTCTTACAGAAAGTGTGCACCTTGTGCAAGGAGATGATAAATCCGAATTCCAAAAACCCATTGCAATTACAATTCATCAGTTTCTAAACCTCACTGAAAGTACAGATGATCTCTTGAAGATGTGTCAATGACATCTTTTCAGCTCATGTGTAAGAATACCCAGCTGTACGTTTAAGAATGCCCAGGTACAAACAACTGTGCAGCCAAGTCCAAAAGTTGTAAGAGGGCGACTATTTATACATCTAATAATTTCTCTTTGTTCTATAATAATATGCAAACATAGAAACTGTATTTTTGTAGGAGCATAAATGAAAACAAAATCCTAAAAACTCTCCTCTCCAACAGATGCTAGAAAACTCTCATTACTTGAAATATACCAGTTCAGGATTAAACAGGAAATAATCAGCTTTATGCCAAAGGAAGGGCCTCACCCTAAAACTTTTTATTTATAAAATACTGAATTGATGGAAAGCCACTTCCTAAATCTGCTCCACGGTAAAGTTATTGCTCCATCCAAAACAGGAAGGGTGAAGTTTATCTACAAAAGACTCTATGTTAATTCTCTTGTTAAAAATGCTTTAAATAATCTTCAATTATGTCCACTGACCATAAAGGAAAGTGATATTCATTTAAGCTTCAGCAGAATGGCTGTATATTAACAGCAACAATAAAATGACAAACCAATCTTTCTTGTCATCAAAACCACACAAATATTTTGTAGGAAATGTACAATAGTTTAAAATCCACACAGATCAACTGATGCAACAGTCAAGATCAAAACAGTCAAGACAAAAAATGATGCATTTGATTTCACCCAAAACTGACTTGTGATGACTAAGTTTTCCCTCAACAAAAGCTGTCCCACTTTCAATTTCAACAAATACTCTCAGCTACAAATATTCTCAGATTCATGAACATTCTGCATTAAGTGGGCTCATTTTTGTTAATGGGCAAGACAGCATTTTATCCTGAGTTGTGGACTGCCTTTATTTTCTCCAATTGCACAATGAAATTAAGCAGCAATAGAAAGAAATAACAAAAAAAATCCTTTCTTTCCAATTAAGAGCAACTCTGAGCAGATTGGTTGCACAATTAACTGGCAGCAGCATTGCTAATACAAACACAAAGCTGGTGGATCTATGAGTTTAAGAACCAGTCCTTACATGAGAAGATTTCCTTCCCATCACTAGATAAAGAGCAACTTAATACTTTTTTCTTTAATTGTTAAAAATATACTAAAGCAAGTTTGAAATTGCATGCCAAAAGGTAGGTTTTTTCATCGCATAAGCAGCATAAAGAAAATACTACACAAAACAAGTAAACTATTGTATGTAATGGACAGCTTTTCAAAAAGGAAAAGCAACAGCTGCAAGAAGAAAAACAATTACTTCGATTACCAACATTTTATGGCTTAGTTTATGTTAAACCTTACTGCTTCTGAAGGTTTAGAATTACTTCACACATTATATTAGCCTCACAAATCAGTTTTATTAGTGCCTCAATAATGAATCAAGTTTTTTTCATGTCCAAGTTACTGTCCTGCCTTTACCCTTGAAACAGTCACTCATCTTTTATTTTAAGTACTCATTTCAAATCTAAAACCAAATAAACAAAAAAGTAAATTATTTTGGAAGACTTCTCTAATCTTTCCTTAGCTTGTGGATAGGTATCTTTTTCCACATGCAGCTGTGACGGCTGATTACTTTACTCCCCCTTCCCAGCTGTCAGCATCCCTATGCCAGAAGCCATCATCCCACTTGTTTGTGTGAGCCAGTGATACACGGGAGTACTTCTAAAATGAATTCTTAGGCAAAACCAGTCTGATTAGGTCACATGCTAGGACATCAGCTGGACTGCAGGGAGGAATCTCCTATCCTGGGTGAGAAAGTGATGAGCAGCTAGGATAACAGGTAAAGAGGACATTTATCTATAGCTTTACACTGGCATGTCCACCTTGAGCTCATCTGGAAACACTCACAGAACTTCTACCCAACCCAGACAAACAAAGCATACAGGATCTGTGTTTAAATGTTTGCAAATCTTAGTATGTAACTAACTTTTGTACGTCAAATATAAAATATATACAGAAACAGAGCATAAAGCTGGCACAATGGCTGGGGTTGGAGCAGGTCAGAGAACCTGTATGACGAAGCCTCATTTCTTATTGCAAATACATTCATTCCTTGTGTGTTTTTAGCATTCAACATACAAACTATCTCTCCTTCTGAATCTGTTCCCACAATTCTAGTTATTTCCACATCAAATTGGAAGCAGAAACCTGATCCAAAAATTGGTAAAAAGAGAAAGCATGTCTCTCTCCCTAAAGAGAAAGCCACAAGGAGTAGAGACCATCTTTTATGGTTAGTAAATCATATGTCTTAGGGCAGCGATTACCAACTGTGGTTCCAAGGGAATGTAGTGTGAGTTAGGCATTTACTGATTGGATATATCACTGGCAGTATCCCACAGTACTTGGAATTAATTATTCTGTAAGTTTGGGTTACAGTCATAAGTAATATTGAAGAATCTCAGTGATTAGCTGGTTCAAAAGAACTTGGAAATCACTGGTCTTTTTCATTGGGAAAAAAAAGCCCATTTTGTACTTAAAAACATCTTCTAAGAACACTGGCTTTCTACAGTCTCTTTACAAGCTTTTCTTAATGAGATAGTTAAGCAAGGCTGCAGCAGTTCAGCACAAGAACTGTTACCTATCAAACTCATTAAAGGAATGTCTGCCCTATTCAATCCAGTGTCACTGTACATTTTCCAGAAGTTGTCTGATGGGGTGGGTGAATTGACAGAGGACAGACTGGGAACAAACTTGGCAAGATATGTGAACAAACTCATGACCTTCTGAAGTGTTTGCTTGTCTTCAGATTCTGGCATCCACTTTGATTCTTTTCGAGTCTGGCTTCAGTCTGTCCTTATAAAAAGAGAGAAGAAACTGGGATCATCAAATACTGTTCTGTGTTGGGGTTTCTTTTTGAGACAGTTTTTGTGAGCTTTAGCTCTGTATTCTTCAGACAGTTTAGAGCAGTTTTCTCTGATCCCTGACACCTACAAATTCTGGTAGCAGCATGATGCAACAAATCCAGCACATCAAAAAATAACAGAGATATATCCAGTACTCAAGAAATAAAACTCAGAATCACAGAATCATTAAGGTTGACCTTTATGACCTTTAAGATTAAGTCCAGCTGTAAACACAACACTGCCAAGTCCCCCACTAAACCTTGTTCCTAAGTGCCACATCTACACATCTCTCAAATACCACCATGGATAGTGACGCCACCACTCTACTGGGCACCCTGTTCCAATGTTTGACAACTTTTTTGGTGAATTTTTCCTAATATCAAATCCAAACCTCCCCTGGTGCAACTTGGGCCATTTCCTCTTGTCCTGTCACTTCCTACCTGGGAGAAGAGACTGACCCCCACCTGGCCACAGCCTCCTCTCAGGCAGTTGTAGAGAATGATAAGGTCTCCCCTGAGCCTCTTTTTCTCCAGGCTAAACCCCCCCAGCTCCCTCAGCCAATCCTCGTAACACTTGTGTTCCAGCCCCTTCATCAGCTCTGCTGCCCTCCTCCAGACACGCTCCAGCACCTCAATGTCCTTCTTGCGGTGAGGGGCCCAGAACTGGACACAGGATTCGCCTCACCAGTGCCCAGTACAGGGGGACAATCGCTGCCCTGGCCCTGCTGGACACACTAATGCTGACACAAGAATACTAGCAGTCTAGACTCAGTCTTCTTGGATTTACTTCATGAAATATCCTATTTACTCTAACTGTAAACAGGAAGGCTGACTATGGTACCAATATTTGTTTACTAGTAACAGCAGTAAAGCATTGTGTAAATTAACAATGAAAAAAAATAGCTAGAACAAACTAGCAGCTGCCCTCAAACTCTGACAACTTCCTGCAGGTTACAGATTCGTTGAGTATCACCAGCAGCATTATGAATTATGGTCACTTCAGAGATACAGCAAATTCTGCCTCTGGCCAATACTCTAATGTGTAGAACTTCACTCTGGTAAATCACACAGACAACTGAAGGTATGGGGGAGTTAACTAAACACTTCATCAGATTTCAAATTACCACCACCACGTTGATGACTTGAAGGGATCTCCAAATAATTAGAAAATCTGTCAAAAATCTGCAAAGATAATTACTTTGTCATTTTAACTTTACTTTTATACATACATAGAATATAGTGTGAATACTCTAAAATAACTCACTTTACAGCGACACCAAACTAAGTAATTTCAGGTCAAACAGCTAAAATTACGGGAAAGAGTAAGGTAATAAGGAGGTAATATAAAAGAATATCTAAACTAGATAATGAAACTGGAAACCATTGAACTACAAATGAAAATATTTACAGAATAAAATGTACTGTTACAACACAAACTTTTTATGCTGAATCTCTAAACAGAATAATAACTGCTGCTGATAAAGTCTACTGATGCTGGATTGATACAGTGTGTTTTGGACGAGAACAGCATGGAAAGAGAGCAGTGAAGTCTCTTTTGATAAGCAGAACTAAACAGTTTACTGCCTAAGATAAAGACAGGTTGCTAAAGGTCAAACACTTCATTGCAATAGCCAAAAGAAACAGTACCATACCATTTACCCTTTAACCTTACTTTATACAAAATTACCGTGTGTTCTCAAAGATACGGAATACATAGAGGTTATTCATACAAATATATCCTGAAAAATAAGCCATTCCCTCCTTCACACAGCCCTCCAGAACTTAAAAAAAAAACAAAACAAAACTGAAACAAAACCAACAAAAAAACAAAACCACAAAAAACAACAACAAAATAAAACACAAACCTCCCCGCCCAACAACACCAAAAAAACCCACAAAAAACAACTAAACCAAAACAAACGAAAAAACCAAGACCAAAAAAACCCTAACAGCTCATGCTAATAAAGACTGAACTATACCATCTGGAATCAGAATTAAATTAGGAAGAAATATTTAATAATTTAGAACAGAGCAAGCCAAATTAAATAAAAAACAACAAAGAAAATGAATGACATTTTCTCATTTAAATTAGAAAGTCCAGTGGGCTTTTTGTTCCTTAAAATTACATAAAGGTATAGACATTGCAAACTTTCTATTTTTAAATCAGCTGGTAAGGAATTTTGCTATTTCAAGGATAAATATACACAAAGAATTTATTTACATATTAAACAAAGAATTATTTATTTATGTATTTAAGAGTAGCATGGACTGTGTAAAATAATAACAGCAACTGTTCAAGGGAAAAAAAAAGTTGCCTTCTCTAGGATAAGTCAACACCTTACACTCTTGATGAAGAAAACATGACTAACACTTTCCATTTGTTGGCTAAAATGCATCTAAACCTGATTTTAGAACTATTGCTGAGTTTTAACATAATTGATTTACTCTCTTCATATTACTTTAACTTAGTATTAATCTTTTTCACTTGTTTTCCTCTTTTCTTTGTTCTCCTTAGTTCATCACTGCTCAGCAAACTGCACTGTGGACAAAGCCAAATCACTCTTCCTGCTCCAAAGACCCTGCAGCTGGCCAATAAATACCTAACAAAGGAAGTACTATGATCTCTAACTACCTTTACTTCTCCCATAATTTCATCTGAGTCCTCCCCATTCCCTTAGCAATTATTTACTCTCATATAACCCTAGCACCCCGAAAAATCAAAAATTCATTGAAAAACATTTTAAGTCAATTCAATTATGTGAACATCTTTGTATCACCTGGTGACAGAAATGCATTTACATTTCATGCATTTCTATCAAACAGGAAAATATAAAAGGTACGCTCCATAACTGCGTGGAAACATTATCTAAAGAACGGAAACACTGCCCACTGCATATATTATGTACATATGCACAGATGTTCTTTCAGACCTTTAATATAATATGTAATACAGCAGCTTTAAGGAATACAGTAAAAAGCTACTTGCTTACTAGTTACACCTACCTGCTGAGTGATGCATAGTGAAATCAACTGCTAGCATACCAATGAAAGTTTGTATCCTCACACCCATAAAACCTTACCCGACACCAGACACTGAGTATTCATACTCAGGTAACATGCTAAATGTCCTTGCCTCTCTTAAAATCTTAGTTGATCCGCAACAGACAAAACCAAGCTCAGCACTTTATCCCCAACAGACCTCTGCATATCTCAATATAACTCCTCTGCAATATGCACATATGTTTTGTTAGGAATACTTAGAACAACCTTTACAGTAGATGAGATACTTCTCTTTGGGATCACTGCTCTGGCTGCTTACTGTGACACGAGTAATGCCTACACACATTAAAAGGCTTCAGAGCCAGCTCATTATAATGGTACATGCTTTTCTGGGTAGCAAAAAGTCCATCCTGCTTAAAGTAGAAAGGAACACTTCTAAAGCACACTGGTTTTTAGTAACTTATCTGGGTCATGAGATACCATATAACTACTTGCTTATCTTTGCTTCTGATTTTAGCAAAAACATAGTTGCAAGAAACCTCCTTCCATATCAACGTAAGAAAAAGGAAAATTGTATAGTGAGCTGTAGCCATGCCTAAGAGTACATTTGACAAAAAAAGCATTATGAAAAGCATTTAAAAAAATTAATCAGGGCATTTTTGAGTTACAGCTAGACCTACACTTGGGTAAGCAGATCAATAATTTCATTAAAAACTCATTTTTACATTAAGTTACATTACATTTACATCCTAGTTGATGACAAATACAGTAAACTGAACCAAAGAGACAACAGAAGAAAAGCCATGAATGGCATGTTTATCAAATTTTTTAGTAAGCAATTTCAGATACTTGATGCAGGAACACTGCATTTCCTGCCTTACAATTGTAGCTTCCTGCCGATGCCTCGAGGGCATCCAGAGAGGAAGACACCAAGCTGGAAGCACCTGACTGCTCCCCACTTGTTTCTAGCACCAGAAATAGCAGTGGGTTTTCTTGCATGATGTAGCGTCTCCACCCTCCAGCCAGGGAGAAACTCCACTGCATTTGCCCATGGGCTTTAGAGCTTCTGTGGAATTAATTCCCATCTCCACCCATGTTCCCCATCTCATTCCTTCCCCCACCCTCTTGGCTGCAGTTCCTGATCTTGGCAAAAATCTTTTTTTTTTCAACTGCAAGTCCAGTCCCACCCTTGGTTCATTGCTTCCCACATTCAGTTACTAACCCTACCTCTCCTATCACCATAAATCCTTTCATCTCTTCCAGATTTCCTCCACCCTCCAATTCAGAGGTCACCTCATTCCTCAGCTATAAAGAGTTCCAAGAACTTAGGGGCCAGCTTGTTTCACAACTAAATCAAAGTTTGGCTCCAACAGGCCAGGTGAAAGAGGCTGTTCTGAGGGTGTCTAGTGATGCAATAGCACTTCCAAGTGAGTTAATTCTCAAAGATTTCTGCCTGATGATTAAATATTTGTGTCTAAAGCAGTACTTTCAAGATACTGAATGTTCAGAAACAGTAGTGGCTCAACACACAACACAGGGTAGCTACTCACTTGTAGCAGCAGGCACATTTAAGGAAGCACACTGAACTTAAGAGAACTAGTTAAGTAAGCGTCTGCAAATTTTTCTTTTTCTTAATCTGATTCATGGTCAGGCCCCACAAAGACTACTGTGACGGCACAGGGAACAGTACAACTCAGGGATGAAATTCCTCAAACTGTGGTTGCCATCAAACTCTTTGTAATGTGCAGCTGAAGTCTGCAGTGGTACCGGTTGGTTTTGACTGCGGCACTTGCTTAAGGGGACTTCTTGATGTCTAATGGGATGCAATCATAATACAGTCTCCACTGGAACTCGTACAGTTTCTGTTACTGCCTATTTTCATAAAGCTTGTAACAACTAATCATCTTGGTTTATGCCCAAATTTAGTTGAAATCAAACAACAGAGTCAAAAGATACACAGCACAGATACTCTGCGATTGCACAAGATAGTTTCTCCAGGAAGCCAAGTGAAAAAGAAACATAATAAAATGGGCAAATTTCCAGCTGAAGATGATCACTGAAAAGCTTGTGTCAGCATATCCTAATCTATTTATGATTTTGTGTTTAAAATGCTTATGTGGAGTTTGGTTTTTTTAATTTATGTAGTACGTGACCAAAAAAGTTAATATATAAATTATTTACTACACTAAGGTAGTGAACTGCTTGTGAGGTGTAATTATGGTCAAGTAAGCACACAGAGTACCCATGTAAGAAGAACATTTCATGTTGTAATGAAACCAAGTATTTAAGCTATCTGGAGTCAGGGGAAGGGGAAAGATTGCTAACGAACAAATTAAACCTTGGAAAAACAGTATCAAACCCATCTATTAAAGGTTACTGCTGTCATTCAGAGCTTGAAGTTCAATAGTTCAGAAAATTAATGTATGAACAGTTCTTCTCAAGAAGCGTGAGAAGGTAAAGAACCATGAACAACCCATGACCCACTTGATTTTGTTGGTACTCACTTTCTGTGTTTCTTTCAACTCAGGCTGACTCTATTAGTGACTCTATCAGCCTTTCCAAGTCAAAGTACCAAGGTAAAACAGGCACACCATAAACTTTGTCCTGTGAGGACTCTTGGCCCTTGTTTTTCTGCCCTATTTTGTGAAGCCATTGTGATAGCCATACTAGTGTATGTCCAGACAATCACTGAAGATTCAAGTCATAACACCAACGCAAACAAGAGTCAAACAAAACAGGAAAGGGATCCTTTGTGGGTCAGCAGTAAATGGTGATGTGCATTAGTCATTTATACCCCAAGATAAAAATCTAATGTTCTCATAATCTTAACTTAAAGAAGCAGCACATGCATAAGCAACTTATGCAACTATAGATTTCTTCCCCATATAATTTAGGAAATTAAACTTCAGAAAAACTCCCAATTCTGATGTCTTTTAGAACTGTAAGATTACCCTGTATTTTAGAGGTCAGAGAAAATGAATAGGTATAACTCACCCATCTTTAAAACATACTGAGTTTAACCTACTCAATGAACTGCCAAAAGAAAGAAGACATCAGGCTAGGTGAGACACTGAAATAGAGCATATGAATTCAAGAACGAGGTGACAAACATAACCTGTGACCAAAGTGTCTTTGGTCACAGATGATCCTATATTTATACATGAGTCAGTGTTGTATATAAATCAGATTACAAATGGATTACAGGATTAAACTACAAGCACCAGGAAAAAACTGTAGATTCACACTTAGCAGATTTTCCCTACCTACAGCTTTTGTGTGTGACTCTCTTCTGTTGCTGTTCATTTCAACCTCCTGAGGCCTGAAAGTACTTGTCAGTGCAGGAGAAATGGAAACCAGCTTCCATGCCAAACATCAAGTCCTTCCTGTCACCCACCTTCCTGCCACTACATTTCATTTGCCACTTTCCATGGGTTTTCACACGTTTGCTCAGTCACCACCATCCCATCATCGCATACGGTTCTACGAAACTTTTCCTTATGACATTGTTCTCTGTTTGCCCTATATACATCTTGTGTTAAGCATCACTTGGACTCCTGTGTTTCAGAAGATCAATGCTCAGATTGTATCAGGAATACTGATAGAGCTGATGCATAATCAGAGTTGGGGGGGGAGAGATGCTAGACAGCAGTTCCTTGAGCTTGGGCTATTTCTGAGGGAATTTACATTCCTGGATCTAGTTACTAGGTATATGGGACTGATTCAGTTCTTATTCTGTTTCAACGCAGGAAGCAGCAAGTTTCCCTAGTTACAATGCTGAAGAGACAGTAGGTTGTAAGAATAAAAAATACTTAAAAATTTAATCCTTGGTACATTGAGCCTACTAAGAGGAAATTTTATCTTCAATCCTTAGAAGAGTCCAAAAATAAAAAACACCATTGCTAACCTGCTTCTGAAATCCACCCATGCCCTTCTGTTAAAGCAAGAATAAGCTGGAGACAAAGTTGGAGAAAAGGATCTCTCTATTCTCTGAATTAAATCCAAGTTATTAAAACCAACAGCAAAACCTCACCACCAAAAAAAAAAAGGAAAAAAACCCATACAAACCCAACAAACAAACTCAAACAAACAAACAAACCCAACCCACAAAAACAATAACCCTCACTCCCACAGAAACTACTGCCTTTATCAAGGCTCAGACGATTCATCATTTCTGGTTTTATCCTTCAGCATTACCAGGAGGTTTGCCAGTGTCAATTCTGCTTATCCTTCCAAGGATCTCAACTTCTGACAGTTTTTTCAGAAGGCAATTTCTCAAAATTAATTCCTAATTATATATCAAGGCCCACACATTTTTAGTGAGGTTCTTCTCTTCCTAACACCATTTCCAATACTGTTGACACTCATCATCTCTTGAAACTAGTCTTTCTTTCTAGCCCACTCACTATTATAGTTTCCAAGTCTTCTTTCATCCTGTTTTTGTTCCTCTGGTTTCCCACAACAGAACCAGAAATTTTATGTCAAACAATCACTATGAGCTTTTGATTGAAAAAATGCTATTAAATTAATAACTCCTCAGATTTTAACTTTACCTGACCAAGAAGTCAATCTCGTCTTTCAGATTTGAACAACCTTTTTTCACATGTCCTTTGGTTTCAACTAAGTCCAGCAATTTCATCAAGTGCCTAACTACTAACCCTCTCTCATTTAAGTCTTCCAGAGATCTGCCACCAAACTGTAACACCTATAAACAATGCCCTTTAAGAATGTCTGTAATCAAACAATCCTCTGAGATCTTGCAGACTGCAGTGCTGCTTGATCACATAATGAAGTGCCACTACATCAAAAACTCTTCATTTGTCAATGGGTTGAATATCCAGCATTTGGCAACTTCAAAATAATGTGATCAGCACAAGCCTAAAACTGTTTACATTAAAAAACATAAGACAAACATGATCTTCAATAGATAGTGGTGAAAACTAAAGGTGAGTAACATCTAATTCAAACCTCTCTAAGAAATACCCTACCATTACTGGATAAATGCATACATTTCTGGTATTAAATCCTCTTTAAAGTATTTCTCCATGAGCGCTGCATATTAAATAACACTCACTTTTTATCAGCTTTCCAATGAAAAAAGCTGCTGGCAAAAATCTGAAATGTGGTAATATATTTTCTTATTAAACCATACCTTCAGGTGCTGAGTACAATGAGTTGCACTGCTTTTGCATATGCAGCAGTTTGTAATTATGAACACAGCAGTGCACACCAAATAACCCCTTAATGTCCACAGAAAGGGAATAGAACACAGCTGAACAAATGGAAAGTGAAGGATTACAACTTCTAAAGCATGGTGACCCAAACACAAGAAGAAGAAAGTAGCTAAAGTTTTCATGTCCTTTTACAAGTATTCTGCTTTAAATAAATGTATTTGAAAGGAGAATAAAAGATACAACAAAAAAAGTGACCAAAAGCTTTTATATTCTCCATCTTGTAGTTTCATAAACGTGAAAACACGAGTTTCTAACAAATAGGTCATATTTGCAAAATTTAAAGACCCCAGCACAAAAAAGAACCAAAAAACAAAAGACTTAAGGCAAGTGTGAAATATAAAGATCAAATAAGCATAACAATGTGACTGATTTGATTTTGTAAGGGTAAAAAGAAGTCTAGAATAAATACTAAAAGATAGAAGAAAAATTAGCAGGTCAGAATTAATATGAAAGAAAATGCATCTAAGAATACGCAGAAAGAAATAAATCACTTGACTTCATATATACAGAGAGGGATACTGATATAAGGAAACTAATAAATGACAAAATGATGAAAGAAGATCATAGGCAGATGACATAATTAAGTAAAAGAGCTATCCTCAATTTTTCTGAGAAGCTTAAGGCAAAATAACAAAACCTGACACAAATGTTTTCTTGATTAGGAAAAAATAAATTAACACACTTAATTACATTTAAGTACAATAAACATAAGCTCAGAGGAGGCATGATACATACTATGCTACCAACCAAATTAGACTGATGATGATGAGTCCATCGTTAAGGCCTTGTCACTGTGTATTAAGCACAGAAGATTTGAAGGACAACAGCAAAGCTAGGAGGGAGAGAAAATCTACAGCTTCCCCATCTTTTACTCTCATCTGGCCTGTTACTCTTGTCTGGTCTACTCCTGTCAGAAACAAAGCATGTCTGACCTCATCCACAATCAGAAATAATCCTTTAATGTGTTTTTAGCTACTGTTCCAGTTCCTTCAGCTTTGCTTAACTCACCTACTTCTTAACTTGTATTTTAATTAGGGGACTTTTTCTAACCTAGATAATTTTGCCTGAAATGAGCAACAGCACAAGCAGACCAACAAGCTAATCTAACGAAATAGTAATCAGTTTCCCTGGCTCAGCTGAAGTGAGCTTCTCAAAAGAAAAGGTACATCCAAGGCCAGCTCTGACATCCTCCTTCATTCCTTCCTGGATTCTCATTACTCCAATTTATTAATGTACTTATTTTACTACAACTGCTAAAACTTAAGACACTTAATCTGTCACATCCAAGACTTACAAAATTTTTCCAATATATTTACCATAACCTTATCCCTGGCCAAGATGCAGAAGCTACTTCATATTTACATCCTCTTTCACCTTGATACTGTTGAACAACTGTAAAATAGTTTTGCTTGAAGCAAAACAAAACTAGCAAAGGACATAGGAGAAGCTGGTGGCAGGGAGGAAGTCATACAGCAAACTCCCACACACCACACAAACTGTAGCTATTTTATTATGACAGAAATGCACATATAATTTTGTTTATGGTTTGTTGATATTAAAACCAATTTTTTTTTAACAAAGTCCTTTCAATGTAAAGTACCACTTTGTGAGAGGTCAGTCTTCTCTCAGAACAGCACCTCCAGAGAAGAGTCCCATTAACAAGTGTTAAGTACACGCAAAGACAATTCAGCTATTGCTATATAGATCTTATCAGAACAGCAGCTATGACAAAGAAGGGGAACAAGAAACAGTTCTTCTCAAACTACACACACACTGTAACTGCTAAAACCTGTTTTTCTTACTTAATTGTAACTTCTAGGTCAGAGATGTAAGTAATTTACCTAAAAAAGAAAATGAGTTAGACAGCAGATCTGGAAACAGAATTTGGACAGCCTATTGACCCAGCTATACCCTCATTTTTCCTTCTTTCTATGCACCATAGCTGTGAAGTTTCAAACACGAGCTTTAGAAACATCTCTGATTTTCAGCATCTTCCAGCAAGACGGCTGTCCCATTAGGGTAACAGTTCATTAATACTATTGAGGACTCTTAACAAGCAATATTAATTTAGAACGTCAACTAAAGAAGGAATTAATCTAAATGTTTAAACATTAAAAAATATTGTTCTGCTGAACATTTAAAAACATTGGTGAACTGAAAGCATACAATCAGCCAGTAGTTCCATTAAGAATAAAAAAGCACGCATGAATGTATTAAATCCTGGGCTTAATTAATTCCTAGATGCCAGAACTCTGTGGTACTAGCCAAATTGAGGGTTCAGTGTCAAATCTCATTCAGAAACTCACAGGTTTGAATTTTTGCCAGAATCAAGGAGGGTGCTTGGTAAAATTGTCATTTGGTAAAATTTGTCTTCAGAAAAGAATAGATTTTCAGAGATAATACATGTCACTCCAACTTGAATACGCAACTTGTAAGAAAAGTGGACACATAATAATGGACTAATTAACACAGTGTTGCAGACTTGATGTCTAGACAAGATAAGACATTTCAAGAATCCCTGCTACTCATGCTCCTGAAGGAAGAACAAAGAGATAGCCTTTTGTGCAATACTGATGCTGAATAGCTCCAATTATGAATTTAACACCAGGGACGTATGTGTCATCACTTCAGAAAAAAACCACCACAGTTCAGCACATTACATGCTAAAAGCATAAGCTGATCCTTAACTATAGAAAACCAGAAACTAACCAACTCCAAAATAATACCTTAATGCATAATGCATGCTATTAAATGCAAAAATATTTTAAAAGTGCGTGAAATGGTTACATTAGGAAACTACAGACATTCATTGATCTTGACATGCAGATGCAAAATTCACTGCTACGCTGTTTTCAGGTAACCAGACCAATCTTCTAAGCAGCCTTTAATGGGGTTCTACTTCACCATGCTCAGACAACATATAACACCTTATTTCAAAATTCTAAGAGTAAAGAAAAGAGGGAAATGCATGTTCAAAGGTCTAAGGAAACACCTAACTTCAAAAAAAACCCAACCAAACAATCAAAAAACATCCCAACCCAGAAAGCTAATTATCTCACAATTTTATTTTTTAAAAACTCTCCAAAGCTTTTTATTACAGACAGAACATCAAAAAACACATCACGGGATATATTAAAATATGAGATACACGTTAATTTCTGCAGAATTTCCATTCAGTGCAAAAGCACAAAGATTGAAAAGACTCAGCACCTGGGTGGAAGAGAACAGTTTCCACAGTACCTGCCATGCAAAAGTGCCAGAAAAAACCTTATTCTTCCAACCACAAAGCGGCAGAGCCAGAGGGTTCTAGGAAATCAACCCTTCCCTGAAAGCAGCAGAGCCCACTCCCAGTGGAGCAGGTCCCAAAAGCAGGGGACCACATCAAGGAGATGGGATTCTGCAGTTCACAAATGGAGACAGGAAGCTGTCAAGAGAAGCAGTGAGCAGAAACCATGTCCTTGTTGGAAAGAAACCATGCTCTGGAATGTGATGGCAGCTGAGCTCAAAACACAGAGCAGTGAAACACTGAAACAGGCTGTCCAGGGAAACAGAGGGGCCTCCTGCACTGGAAATACGCAGGGCTCAATTTGACAGAGCCCTGAATGACCTGATCTAAGGCCCTCTTTCAAGGAGATTGGCTCAGGTAAGTCGCATGCAACCTAGATGTTTCCACAATAATGTCACTATGCCTGTTGTTTCAAAGATGAGACCAAAAATGTCCAGGATCTGCAGTCCCAGTTCAGAAATGTTTTCAAGCATCTGTGCATCTGCAACCATATCCTTCCTTTCCAAGTAATATTGGCACACTTCAAATGAAATATATACTTCAAAGTTTTTCTAGTTTGGGAGTGACACAGATAATTCTTGGCTCTGTTTAAAGTGTCTGGATTTTTCCAAGCCTCTATCCTTGAGCTTCTAGTTTCCTCTATGTCAGCTTCAGTTACTATCTGCAAAGCAACTGCAGACTCCTAAAAGATAGTCACTATGTAGCAAACAGAAACCAGCCCTTGGTTTGATACATTTTGCCCTGACATCATCAGCACACAAATAACTTAGTTTTTCTTCAAATGACATGATTTTACAAGTAAACTTATCAAATAAATAATATCCAAATATTTTCTTGACGAGTCAGGGTGATCATTTACAATCATGCTTCATTTAAAATTCTGAAATTGGCTATTTTGTTACTGCAGCTTAGAGAAAAGGCAGAGGCAACTTTACAATACAGTGATATGAGCGATACACAAGATACTGAGATGGACTAATTTAAAACAGAACACCTGTATGAATATTTCATTCAATTGCTCAAGGGATATTTTTGCTTGTTTTTCTTAAGAGAAATAACAGACTATATCACAAGCTGCCACCTCCCTCCCGCCCAGGGCATCAGACTGCCTGTTTCTCTGCTGCACAGCAATGGATTTGCTCATTGCGACACAGTGCATGTTCTGTCAGCACAGTTTTTTGCCTCTGGGTTTTCCTGAAATAGTACCATCCTATGAAGTAAAAGTACATATTTGGAAAATTTTGCTCCTTTTCCTGGTTAGAGCTTTGGAGACAAAAGGATATGGAGAGGGCAAAGCAAAGAAGGCTTTACCAGGAGTCTGGAACAGCCAAGAAATACTTGGCAATCAGGTTGAGAATAAATACGAACCAAAAAGCAAAAAATCACTAGATCTGGTGCTCTGAGAGAAAGAAAAATTTAGGAGATAGAAAAGGTTCAACGGGCCAAACCTCACTTTCTCAAACACTAGCTGGGCCCTCACCAATTCTTTAACATATATCTAGTGGCACATGCCCTGACTTCATTTCTTATTTATTTTAAATACCTTAATAGCTGTCCAGTACATATTGAAAAACAACCTTTTGAAAATCTTGCTTTGCAGAAGGATTATAGCTTCACCATTCTTGAAGCATAAGCCTTTGCAGTAAGCATTTTATTTTAGTAATCCTTCCACAAAATTACATTCCAGAAATACTACATTAAACACTTGAATGAAATTTACCTGAAAAGGAGTTCATAGAACCAAATAATTTTTCTGCTATTACTTGAGTCTTCAAGGCAAATAATCAGAAATGAATTATGAAAAATCTTTCTTATAAATGTACTAGCTTACAGTTCAATTTAAACATTTAAATGTTAAACTAAATTTACTTTCAGATGCTGAGAACTCAAAGTAAACAGAATAGCATACAAATTCCTACAGAGAGACTGCTTCCATATACAGTAGAAAGATTCACAGTATTTCATTATGATGACTCATATTCATATTCATGATGATTATGAAAATCATCCAGTCTATCACAACAATTTTTTAAAAATCCAGAAAATTTAATTGCCAATACAGAAGTTAGTTTTAAATACTTATGTGAAAAACAAAATAGATCATTTTCCAGTCCTAATTTTTAATGATTAAATAAATATCTTGGCTAACTCTTAACAAATTCAGAGTACCTGGTTTATAAGAAAATAAGCATCTTGTTCAGTTGGGCAAAATAAATTCTAGTACCATCCTAGAATCTTATTTAAATTTGGTAGAAGCTGACAGCTTCAACATTCAAATCAACCACAGGAGAAACTGGTTCTACAAAATCCAAAACTAAGTTATTCCTCAGGCTTTTCTGAACTAAGTTCCTAAAAGTATTCCATTTTACAGAACATAATCTAGATTTCCCTAGAATTAAGTGCAAACTCTACCAAACACAATAGCATTAGATCATATGGAAAATAATATCTAGGTTTTGTGACCAAATTTTCATCTTGTTTTCACTATAACCCTGTCTTTAGGGCCTAGGGAAATTTAACCAATCATACATTCAACAGCATCAGGTAACTAATCACAACTGCTATTTTTTAAAAATCTGTTTCTAGCCTGTGTCTTTTTTTTCAGTTTGTCCTTTCTAAAAAGTTCTAAGTTTATGCATTTGGTACTAGCTCTTTTAGGCCATATGTGGCCCTGTGATCAGCCACACAGGGATAAATCAACTGCATCATGGCTCTCATAGTTACAGTGTGCTCTGGTAAACTCCATCTCAGCACACACGGAAAGCTGTGCCCACCATGAACATGATTATGCAAAGTCAATACCAATAGAAGAAAAAAACCCAAACAAACAAAAAACAATTGAGTAGAAAGCCATTTTTCAAGTAATAAAAAGGACCAGTGTTGCAGCTCAGGAAATGGCCTCACAGGCAAAGGAACAAAGGCCACTAGAATTAAGAGATGGTCATTGTCTTAGCTTGTAAAACAGCAGTTGTTGCATGTAAGTTGCAGAAAACTACCATAAATTTCCATGTGCAGATAAATGCCACAGTTCTTCAGAATTAAACAGCTGGAGATGTTATCACATCATCTTGAAAAATCAAGTTACATTCCTACTTCACTCCAAGGAAGAGGAAAAAATAAATCAAGGTAATTTTAGCATAGCAAACCATTACTGTATTAGTGACAAAATGCCAAGAAGACTCACCTGTTCAATCTCCTTTGTCTTAGTTGCAATTGCTTTTGACCGACCAAGAAGCTGGCTGTCCTCATATAATTCTGTACTATCTGTTAGATTTGCTTCTGTTTCCTCTGTTTGTTCGATGTACAATGGAGCTGAAGATCCAGCCTTAAAAAAACCCAAACAATAAATTCAGTTTTGAAAGAAAAATAAAAACCTCAGTGTGAGGAAAAATACCGAAAAGCCCAAATACAGTCGTCAGTTAGATATGAATTTGCTCATCAAGACTATTAGTGAAGTATTATTGCTACAGTCTTAACAGATCCAGAAATGTGGATTTTAAACATGTAGAAAACATGACATGATAAAACCCCCTGTGACACAGCCTTAACTGTGTAAAGGCAATGATGTCAGATAACCCCATCCACTGAGAAGAAATTTGTGTATGTGGTATTTATAACACCAGAAAGCAAGAAAAATCCATAATGAAAATGTGATTTGTCTTCTGGGAAAGGATAAAAGTAACAAAATCAAAGGTACATAGGCATCAACAAAAAAAAATGCTGTCAGGAAGAACTCTTGAAGCATTCAGGTCCACAGGTCTATTATTAAAGGAACTGTGATAACTACCATATAACAAAAGCAAACGTGTGATTAGAGGATTTCTAGTAACAAGAAAAAAATCCCACTGAACTACTGAAATTGTATAAACTTCCCTCTAAAACAGTAATCAAGACAGTATTCCTACTCCAAAGAGAACAGACCCCAACTATAAGGAGTTTATATAGAAGATGTAGTAATTTCTTTTTACAGCATTATTTAAACCCAGTATTATGGAACAGATTTATAAATTTTTTTTTAAAAAAAAACAGGATTTGAAAATTGAAGATGACTAAAACTAGTTTCTATTATTCAAACACAGAGGTGAAGAATCTTAAGACTTAACTAACATGAAAGACAAAAGCATTAGACAGAAAAAGGAAGTAAAGAGCTTAAGTGGTCCTGTGAACATATGCTCAAACCTTAGCAGCAACAAAAACCATTAAGACCGCATCCCAAATCTTGCTACCGCAGTAAAGAACAAAATGCCTGAGAGTGAGTGAAGGCTACTAAAAAGTTCATTGCAACACGAAGTTCAAATACTAAGCATTATGTAAGATAAACAGGAAAACGTTAAGAACTCTTGCAATTCATACATGACAGCCTACTAATCAAGGTGAGAAGTCCTTTCTCCTGAAATTCAGAACGAGATGCCTCACCTCCTTCATTAGCATTTCTACAGCCCAATTTCTTAGTCAATAAACCATCTTAGACTGCACCATCATCAACTGCAATTGCTTCACTTTGGTTCTTTATTTTTAACCTTTTTGCCACTGCAATTTTCTCTGAGGCACAGAGGAAGCTGTAAACAACTCTTCTCCATGTGGCCCACCCTGTTCTTTCCTCCTTTGCATAACCTTTCCCTCATCAAGAACCAGACTGATATTTCTCTGCTGAACCTCTCAAAAATGTCCATGCATATGTTCTCCTTCATATGGCATTCATCCTTGGATCAGTTGTTGCTTTTTCTTCACTATAACACTTCCTTCACTTTTTTCTAATTGCTTTTTCTAGTTTATGTATCTAACTACATCTTCCTGACCACTACTGAGGAGCTGCTCCTGCATGCACCCATTATATCAATGGACAGGACTCAAAAGTTCAGATAAACATGGATTCAGTGAGTTTATTTCTATAACCTAGCCCTTACAAGTAGAAATGTGGTGCTTCCCAAGACGCTTTCATTTTCCCTAAAATTATTAACAAACCAAAAAAAAAAAAAAATCAAACCCATTAATTGTAAAGGTTAAGACATGACTTTGTGAAGTAGATACTATTTTGGCTTATTTAAGAATGCCCCTAAAGTTGAAGCAAAGTGAAAGTTAAAGAGAAAATTATCACAATTAAAACAGACTATTTTAAATTACATAATATTCGGGTTGTTTTAAACGACAAATATATTTTCCACTAACATAACAGAACCCAAAAAAGACATCCTGTCCAAGAGCAGTATAACAAAAGACTGAGAAGGGCTGTAATCACACTTCAATATAGCCAGGGGAAGAAGACAAGGAGGGATGAAAACAAAAGGGAATAAACTGGCAAATAATTAATGTTGATTAATAATGAAATAAAGATTCTGGGGAAAATAAAAAATATACCCACTGCAGTAACAAGGTAAGCTTAATATTTAATATAATGGAGGACTGCTTTCTGAAAAAGAATATGTGACATGGTAGGCTCTCATGGCTTGAAACAGAACTCAACAAACAAGAGTTTCTCCCCTAAGTCTATATTTTAGATGTACGCTCATGTTTTGATTCAGAAGTCCCCTGCTAATTTTAAGGAGTTCAGTAGGCATACAGACCTACACTACTACAAGAGCTCCATGGAGCTTTATTGTAGCTCAACATTAATTCAAATTATACTCAAAATGCACTGTGGCTTTGTGTATTTTTTCAAAATAAATAAATCGCAAGGTTTTAGTCTCACTCTCACTCCCTTCCAACAAATATTTAATAGCATAGGCAGAAAAATTCAGGATTAAGTTACAAAATGTGCCTTTATGACAAGTACAGAAAAACAAGAGCCTATTGTTGTAACACTTTAAAATAAGTGGATTAATAATCCTATCTTACATCATACTCTGTTATTTCAGGTAAATTGCTTTCCTCAGCCTTCTCTGACTTTTCAGCTGCCCACTTGCTTGCAGCTTCTGCAAGTTCCTTTTCTGACAGTCTGTTGCTCTTCTCCAAGGCCTGTACAAAAACATTATAGTCAAGGTTTAACAAGAAATACACATGGCAAAAATCTTCAAAATTAAAATAAACAGTTATTCAGATCCCTAAAACATTTTAAAACAGGAAATAAGAAAGTTGAAATTATTTCATCTGCTGTCCAATTTTTTTAAAAAGAAAAGTGGGTGGGAAGAAAGCAGATAATAAAGAAACGAGAGGAGGAGAAAAGATAAATCAATGAAGTTCAGTGGATTGCTACAAAACCACTGTACTTTCAGAATCAGGTTTATTAAATTCACAGGTCAGAGAAAACAGAAAAATTATTTGAGCCCTGTTGGGCACTGAAAGGAGTCAGATACAAGAGTGGAGTGAACTAATAATTCAACATGATTTTCAGGCATAAAAGGTTGCAAAAATTTTAAAATAAACTATTTAATACTAGGTATGGTATAAAACCTGAGCTAATTAGGGACAAAAATATTTTATACAAACTTTAGGTGATCAGAGCTGGTTCCATTAAAATTCATTATTTTTTATTTGGGGTAATGCTAATAATTTATAATAGAGTCAATCACGGCTTTATGTTCTTTTAATCTACCTTTTCAAATGGAAATTCTCACATAAATAATATTTAAAAATTGATTTATCTCTAAGAATACTATTTGGCTGTTACTATCAGAGTAGCAAACAGACAATGACAAATACCAGTTTAGGAATAGCTAGCTTTATAAATCTTGTTACCACTATGTGGATATTTAATTTAAATCAACTGTATGTGTAGAAGCATCCAAAGAATCTATATCACTCTAGCACTAAAAATTGCAGCACTAAGATGGGTATCTAAGAAAGAGATACAAAAATCCTACTGCCTGAAAAAGGCCATAACAATTTCCACCCAATGCCTGTTCCATCTTAGCAAACATGTAGACAAAAAAACCAACCAAACAAAAATCCAAATGAAAGAAACCAACACTCCACCTCTTATCATTAGTTCATTCTAAGTTACATAAATGGCCAGTACCAAGACCCCTTTGTCTCCACATCTTTTGTGCTTACTTCAAGCAAAGTATTATCCAAATATCTCTGTGCTGTAGTATGGCATAAATACACAGTTCACAGAACCCTTCCAGGATTCTGTGTCATAAAGACACCACCCTTATCTGAATCCAGAAGAGAAGTGCAACACAATGTTCCAATAGGAATCCCTGTTTTCTACAACTGCAAATTACAGAATTACAACCAGTGAAGTCAGGAGGTGACAAAGTTCAATACGCAGGGGGTATGAAGAGGGCTCTTAAAAGCAAGGAGTAACATAATTCATAGAAGATCTCACATGACCTGCTATATTTCCACAAGCCATAAAAGAAATTAACTATTCTAATATCTACTGGAATACAGAAAAAAAATCTGTTTAATTTAATCTCACTGAATTTAATTCCATAGCTTGAATGTTGATAAATATGTATTAAAATCTGAGTGAATTTTATGGAATAAAGTAATGGTATTCCCACAGGTACACTTGAACTGAAGAGAAAGAACAGGAACATATTTTTCGGTTGAAAATAGCAGCAGTTATTTAGGCTACAAACTTGCAAGAAACAACCAACCAAATGTATCTCATAAAAAAACTAAACTGCTCCCCTCCCCCACCCTCTGACTCAAAACAGAAGTCCCTTTTTTGGTATTTTTTTAATCTCATTAATAACAGAGAAAAGAAAAAGCTTATCACTTTGCTCAGAAGCATTCCCTGTCTCACACATCTGCCTTTTGCTCTAACTATGTTGGATACATTCTCCAAGGCTTACAGTCCATACAGTACAGTCCATACAGCTATTAAAGAAAAACACAGAAGATTTAATGCCATAGTCAAACAGGATCAGGTAACATCAACATGTATTAATTCACATGCATGAATATGCAAAAAAATAATTGTAAGATAGATAGGAATGTCTTTTCAGATTTGCAAATAGATACTACAGTGAAAAGAGGTATTGATATGGAAACATATACCTTTGTAAGAATTTCGAAGATGAATTATAACTTAGAGCATTGAAAATCATCTCCTTTAATCTCTAATAAATAGTATATAACTAATTTCTCAAGCCTTGGTAATTATAAGACTCTGGCTCTGGAGATGTTCATGTTTTGCCAAGACTTTTTCTGTCACTACTTCTGAACCAGCGAAGCACTTAGGTAACTTAACTGCTCAGAGCAATTCCAGCCAGAAGGCTAATTCCAACAGGCTCCACTGACACAGGGCAGTTCATTACAAACAGATTTGGGGACTCAAGAGAAAAATCAATAAAGGGTCATGGAAGTATTTCCATTTCTGCAGCTGATGCATACCAATAAATATTTATGCTGTCTGGGGAAATGACTTCCATCAAACACACTTTCATTTTGTGTAGCCTATATCAAGCAGATACCCAGTGCCAGCAGAGACTTGCAAACTGATGGCAAAAAACCAATACAGCACAGATCAGACCTGACTGAAGAAGAAAGCAGAACACTTACAGAATACAGTTCAAGCTCACACTACATATTGACACAAGAGCAAGAGATTTTGCAATGCCTCCTTGTTCTCAAAGGTGTGTATTAAGTAAGGATTTGGTATTAAGCTGCAGTGTGCTGAGTCTGTAAGCAAAATAGATTAACTAATTATGAAGTATATTTTATGATCCAAACCAGCGTAATTTGTGCATAATAGCTTTTATCTCGGTTTCCCTATTTACATCACTGAAAAGACATCACTTGCCTCCCTCCTTAAGGACAACGGCAATCAGCTGGCACAGCAGTTCAAAAAGAGATGTATAAGGGATAAGTACTTAGAATGACAAAGTCTGATTTTTTTCCCCATTGAATAACATAGCAGGTGTGTCCGTGTCAAAATGAGTAGTAATACTGACATACTGACAACGACACAGAATTCTAAGACCAAGTCCTATTCCTCTTCTATTCATCGTAATGGATCTTAAACCCCCAGCCAGCCCCTTAATTTCATCCAGGGGGCACTTCCAGTGTGTCATAGTCTTGTCACAACAATCAGTCATTGAATAACACGGCAAGTGTGCCTGTGTTAAAGTGAGTGGGTAATACTAATGCACTCACAATTGACACAGTTCTAAGACCAAGTCCTAGTCCTGTTCTAAGGAACAGGAAGGAATATTGTAAGGAATATGCACTTTAACAGGTGCATACAGTATCTCCTTCCAACTGAGGAAAACAATCCAACAATGAGCAATCTAAAACCATAGTGTGAAATACTCAAAAAGAAAATTCACCTTTGATGAAGGTACTGCTGTGGACCCTGAAGGTGATGCATCTCTTGATGTTTTCAGTGATTGAACTGTCCTCTCTTTACCTACAATTAAGAAAAAAATTAATGGCTGTGAAATTAAAGATATATGTTGAAAACATGCTTACTGGCTAAGAAAAATTGCAGTGAAATTTTCTCAAGTCAGACATGAACCTTATCACCCTCAACAACTACCTGACAGGAAGCTGTAGCAAGATGAGAGTTGGACTCTTCTCCCAGGCAACTAATGACAGGGCAAAAGAAAATGGCCTCAAGCTGTGCCAGGGAAGGTTCAGGCTGGATATCAGGAAGAACCTTTTCACTGAAAGAGTGGTTAGGCTCTGGAACAGGCTGCCCAAGGAGGTGGTGGAGTCCCTACCCCTGGAGGTGTTCAAGAAGTGACTGGACATGGCATTCAGTGCCATGGTCTAGTTGACAGGGTGGTGTTTGGTCAAAGGTTGGACTCCATGTTGGAGGTCTTTCCCAACCTTAATGATTCTATGATTCTATAATATCTACATACTCCATCATCTGATAAATATTGGTAACAATGTTTTCTCTTCCCAAGGAGAGAAGAGATATAGCTGTGTCATTTCACGCTTTTAAGAAAACCCACTGTTCTTTTTTCCATCATTAACTGAAAGGGCGTATCAGTATGATCCCACAAGATGATGTGGTTTCACTTTTTAATATTCCTGCAATAATATAAACAGTTGAAATATTAGACACCAGTCAATCACTCAAGGAACCCAGGTAGTGCATGAACTGGTTTAGCAGGCCACAGTATGTTGAAATGACCTGCCATGGGAAATAGTCCTGTATTGTATCAGTCACAGAGTAGATACTCTTTGAAAGATGAGTGTCTTTCTTATAAAAGTTAAAATCGGCAAAACACCAAATCAAATTCACAGCGCTAATCACAATCTGTCCACAGTCTTGCCACAGACCAGTTACAGGCAGCCCACAGCAATAGAACTGGTTGCAGTGTAAATTACTAGTTTTCAAGCTGTGGTCCACAGATTACATCTAAGGGATCTGCAAAAGATAAGTACAAAAAGCAAACACGTTGTCAGTAGGCCTAAATTAACCAGGTTACTCACACTCACTGAGAAACAGTTGATTGTTCACAAATAAAATACAATGTAAACTTGCCTTGACTTCCATTAAATTTTTATCAATACAATTAATAAAGGGATTAATTTAAAAGTCTATCAAATACTTATGAAAATTGGGATAGAAATTATTTTAGTAGAACTATAAATGTAATTGTTCATTATGGCTTTAAATATGGCTTTAATTTAACTAATCAAAACAAAGAGCAGACATGGCAAATCACTCTGAAGAGCTGACTTATTTTCGTGGTTTTTATGCAATGCCATAAAATACTGTATTGTATGGTGTATTTTAAAACACTTACACAAAAATGCAGGGAAAAGTCTATGCAAAATGCATGCCTTTAACAACAGGAAACGTTTAAGAGGCATGTGAAAGGTTGGTCTTCAACCCTTTCACCACATTTTCATAACATATATACAGTGTAGGCTTAACACAAAGCAAACATCAAAACCTGCTCATCTACGCACACTGTTGGTGGCAAGTGAGTTTCTGCTGTAATGCTGAAGGCTTACTAATCCATGCAAAAATCTGCGCAGCTACTGATGGGTCTTTCAAAAATGCTAATGAAAAGAGGTGGGAATGTTACTCTGGCAAAATCAACAATCTAAATTGCACTTTAAACCTCAATTTTAAGATGATGCTAAATGAAGAGCCTACTTAAAAACATAGTAATCAGCCTTATTTAAGAATTTCTGGTAGATATAAAACAAAAGAAATAGACCTTTAACAGAAAAAAAAGCTTTTTAACAATAGTAAATGGAAAAGCTATGAAAAATAAAAAAGCTCCTATAAATAAAAAGTATATGTCAAAACTAAAATCACGAAGATAGAAATAACCATGTTTTTATTCTGTCACACCCCCCAAAGCACAGAATATCTCCCTCGTCACCACTGAGTAACACAAATCTTGCTCCTGTGATACCTGCTTTTCAGCCCCATAGATGAGCCACCTCCTTTTAAATTTACAGACCACTCTAACTCTGCCTCCCACATGCCTCCTTCGTCAGACTGGATTCTTTAAAGATTATCTCAGTTGGATGGATTATATGTTTGCACCTGAACAGATGAAATGAGCTGATACAAATGGAAGAAAATTATTCAAAGTTAAGCAAAGTAAAAAACCACCATTTAATTTGAAGACATTATTAGGCCATTTTTTTCAGAATGTGTGTGGCTATTTTTAGGCCCAAAGCCCTGGCTGTAAAATTAAACATGACACTCTCCAAGCACCACTATTTGCTTCCTTGCATCTCCTCAGCATGACCCTTACTGACACTACTGACCCCTTACTGCCTGGCCCCATGAAGGAATACCATCCTGCTTCTCTCTGTGCTCTCCCATCACAGATGAATGCTTGTCCTTTCCATCAGCCCTTTCCCTCCCTTTACCAAGCTTCTTCATGTTTCTGCAGTTTTCTTTGTTTAAATTCTGTATTTATCCTAATTTATGAAGAGCTGTAGAGCATTCCTTCTTCAGTGGAAGTCATCTGCCCAAACCAATTCAGACAGCATGATTTTAAACAGTTTTATAATATTTCAGAAAGACGCCATATTGCAAATTTCACATGAAGAAGTATATACTTTGCACGTTGTAAATCCATTTAAGTACCCACTAAAATGTACTGCTGACATATACGAGATGTTCCACTTGATGTTCCTTTTAAATATGCAATATATGAGCTTACCTAAGGCAAATTACATTCCAAAATTATTCTAAAAGTATTATTTAAACCATTTATACCTTGCAAATAGTATTTGACTTTTGACTCTAGATGACTTTGAATTCAGTCATCTAGAGGGACATTTTAGTGGTCCCCTCTTCGAGGGAAAGGAATAAAGAAATAGTCCAGTGTACAACTCATCTGGTCTCTTAAAACTGATCTAAAGGTGATTGGGAAGAGTCCCATGCAAATGGGAGAAAATATCAAAAACCATAGACTTAAATGTAAGCTCCTCTCTTGATCAGCATCTTTTCTGCTTTGTGAACTTCTGTTTCTACATCACTACCTCCACTACTGTCTAATTCTAACAATATACTATACACAGCCATGATCAAAGTCAGCTCAAAAGTTAAAAAAAACCCATGAAACATTCCAAAATTTTGTATGGTTTCTCACAACATTGTTTTCTTGTCCCTATTAATTACAAGCTGCACACCTACAAGACTTATGGAAAATTAACTATCTTATTTTTTTCTTCCTCTCCTACATTTAGAGGAATTTATGTTCACTGAGTATTGCTACAAAATGTTAAAAGCACTGTAATGCCCAAAGAGAAAGACCATCTGTACTCTGCAAGGAGTGAAATGATTCCTCAATATTTAAACAACTTTAACTGAACTACAAAGATCTTTTTTGGCAAGAAGAGCTACATAATGGTTCAGTGTCACTCTGGAAACACAATGTGCCTCTCAGTGAGTAAAAAAAAATCTAATTAATTTTTAAAAAGCTGCCAAAATGAACAGTAGGTTTGCATAGTTCACTAGAATGCATTTGCAGAAAGGGAAATTAAATCAGATTAATTTACATAAGCTGTACAAACAGCATGGCTAAGATTGCAGTATACTAAAAAAAGCAATTTCTTTTTTTTCCCCCAATATCATTTACATATAAAAACTGAAATATTTTCAAAACAGATGATTCATTAGACTTCTGGGAAACATGAAGAGCCAAGCTTTTAAAAGTCAGAATAGATGAAACTCAGCTATGCTTCACATTTCTTTGAGGAGAGCAAGATCTGAGAGGTTTTGACATTGAAA
The DNA here is from genome assembly GCA_013398115.1 of Falcunculus frontatus. Classification (NCBI taxonomy): domain Eukaryota; kingdom Metazoa; phylum Chordata; class Aves; order Passeriformes; genus Falcunculus; species Falcunculus frontatus. The sequence goes on along the minus strand of VZRV01002440.1, from coordinate 1,073,866 downwards.
TGTAATTGCTAAAAACAATCAGTTTTAAAAGCCTAGTAAAATTTGGAGAAAATGCAACAAGTAGCAGCATGTTCCTTCATTTCTCCATTTTTTTAGTCCCTCTTTTTTCCTGGTTGCAGGAAGAAATGTCTTCATCTGCTGTAGATGAAACAAAGTTTCTTGTCAGGGAATCCAATGAAGCACATAAAGAAGTAACAGGAGTTGATGCTAAAAAGAACATAAAATACTAGAAAAAGCTGTGCAGCTGAAACTCCTACAGTCAGTCTAGACCTGACACCAAAATAACATCTACAATCTCCCACATGAAATACATAAGGGAACAGAGAGTACAAAGAAACAACCAGAGCAGACAACACATAGGCAGTACAAAATGTCAGCTTTTCCCATTGTAAAAAACAGCATGTAAGGAAAAAGGGCTTATACAGTGAGCTGCAGTTTCACCTCACTAACCAGTTTGCATCATTAATCCAGCATTACCTTGCTGAGAAGAAATATTTCTTTTATGTAAAGACGACATATTTCTGCTATGCTGGTGGAAAGGATAGGCTTTGCTTCTTTCAGGAGAGTAGCTCCTGCTGCTGACACTAGAGCCAGATCTGCTGTGCGGAGAATCCCTTCGGCTCCCTGGCGATTCCCTGAAGAAAGGAGAGTCCCTCTTATGAGGAGAGCGATCTCTCACATAATGAGAAGAATAGAAGCTTTTTCTTCTGAAGCCATCTCTGATGTCCCTTGGAAGACGACAGAAAAATAAAAACAACTTGGTTATCCTTCCAATGTTTATGGAACAGCACATATACAACGGCAACATTTCATGCCTGCCTGGTAAATACAAACAGGTTAGCTTCATCTGCAGAACACATCCAAAATCTTCAGTGTTGTTACGAGTACTAGGCAATGAATGAAAAACAAATTAAAAGAGAAAAAAAAAAGGTAATTTTTTCAGATTTCATTGAGCTACTTCATTGCTAGAAGCTAATTCCTATCTCTTGATAATACAGCTAAAATGTAAGAAAAAAAACATTGAAGAATTGAGAATTCTCATTATTTTTTTCAGCTTCAGTACACTTACTCTAGAAATGAAGCCTTAATTTACAATAGCTAAAAATGCATATGCAAATACTGCTTACACTATTTGGCATTTTTCAGCTATGTTTTTCTCTCATTTTCAAGGGACTATATCCCTCATTTGATTTCACACACCTTGCTACACAAAATACCACAGAGGGATATCAGCTTATATCCAGCAAAGACAACAAGAAATATGCAGAATATCTATTCTCACGCCTATGAATCCATCCAAGGTCAAACCTTGAATGAAAATCTCCTAAATATGTTTCTCACAACATGCAGTACTAATTTTGAACTTTAATGTAAAATGTCACAGACCCAACTGATTAAAAACCATAATCTAATGAACACCAAAACTTTCTACTAAATTTAAATACTGTTACTCCAGACCACAGCTCAAATGTGTTGGTTATTTGTAAATCATATTAATGTACATGCATGTGTAAAGGTAAAAAAAAAACACGCTAGTATCATTTCAAACTTGTCCTAAAGAATCTCAGAGGTAAAGAACATACGAACCAACTGAGCCTAGACTTGTCACTTTTGCCTCGGTCAGAAGATGCATTGGTAAGAGTAGCAAGTACTTCTCAGCTTCTCCACAAAAAATATCCAAGATTTAATAGCATTTCTAGGATATCAGAATGTATCTTCACTCCTATTTCTCATCAGAGTTCAGTGTTTTAAATAGGGTAGTGTCTCACAAAAATCTGGTGGTCTCATTTAGCACAATGTAGCTATAGCTAATTTTATGTTGGTGGAGAGGAAGAAAAGATGTACAGTTTCCTACAGCATGGTATAGGCCCCCATTTGTGACAGATAACAAAGGATTTCAGTGTGCCAAAGGTTTCTTGGACTACAGAAGCTACATAGGGAGCACCACAAAACAAGAACCCTGTGACATTGATGTGTTTTACACAGTGCAGATTTACTTTTTGCATGGAAAGCACATCTTCATTATATGCATGAACATTTTATGTAGCAACAGACATGAAATCTAAGTCCAGGCTTGAAAAATACTAAATTAGCTCAGCACTGAACTGCTTCTTCTAGCTAAGTGGGTGGTTATTTATTTATTAAAGAACATATTGATCAAATATTTATCAGGAATGAGCTAGGTAGAGCCCACTTTTTCTTCCATTTCCTTCTTAATCTCTCTCTTTAAATAATGTTATTTATTTTTAAAGCATAAGCTTTCTGGCAGACCAGTACACCACTTTTATGTGCAAAACACACTTTTACGACCACATTATTAAACCCTCGTATACAGAGAAGCTTATTATGGAAATGTTTGCAGAGCTCCAGCTCTTGCACACGTATAATAAATGCTCTAATATCCATGGAAGAATTAAAAAAAAAAATGTAATTGAAACGCAGTTTTAAACAGGAAAACATTTGAAAGCCTTATTCTACAATAATATTATGCATCCTAAAATAGAATCTCACTTTCAGTTTTTGAATTTGCATTTCATCACTCCATGTTAATTCTTAATTGGACCATATCTCATACAGAACATTCAAGCCATTAACTATATTAAATCTGTTTCAAACAGCATAGCAACAGCACAGCATTTCTGATGTTTTCCATTAATGTAACACATTGAACAGAACAAAGTAAGTATTGTTTTACAGTTATTTTTTTCCTTAAATACTTAAGCTAACATACACCTGCAATTTGGTAATGAAGGCCCCAATTCAGCAAAACAGTTAAGCAGTTAATGCTTCAGATTCTAATACATACTCAAAAGGTTTATTGAGCAGGGACAATATCTAATAGAGATGCAAAATTTTGTGCTCAGCTGTAACTTTAAAATAGAGCTACTACCCCTAATAACAAATACAGAATTAATCCCTTTTATATAGCATCCCTCAAATCTTTATATTTTGTATTCATAATTCACACTTAATCCTGAAAGCAGAATTTTGTTCTCTCAGAATTGTTGCACCAGGAAGCACTTTCATTGTTAACCTCGATGAAACTTGAGTTAAGTTCTCACTAAAGTGGACAGTCTTGGATGAGCTTCTGAAATGTTACAAAAAGAGCCATACTGTGTGTGATATACCATTCACCAAGGGCATCTGGGAGAAGAGCACAAGCCTGACAGCTATTTCAGTTCACCATCAGTTCCAGTTTCCTCAAGGATAAAACACAACTACAGAATAGACAAAGGCATGACTTTCTGCACAGCAGAAAACCGAGGGAATACAACACTGAGGAGATTTTCAATTGCCTGTGGATCAGAAACAACACAGTGGTATAGCTTAAGCTCTGTGAAACAAAGATTAACACAAACCACTGTGTCAGTTTTATATCTTAAGAGTACATAAACGTAAAATTATGTACTCTTAAGTGATGTACATCACTTCCTAGAAGAGAAATGCCCGGGAATAGAGAGGTACTTGGGTACATGAAGCACATCACATGCAATAAAGGAAAAAGCTTTACTGTAAGAGGACTCTTAGATCACTCTCATTGAATTTGTGCTACTGGGCAACAGCCTACAATACTTCATGCTCACTATTCTCTGGGACTTCTATGTCCCAATACATTCATCTTTTCAACTAGAACATTAATCTACATTATGGTCCAGCCATAGTGGACATCACTCTCGCTTTTGACACTGAGCTGAAGACTGGAAACAAAACAGCATACTGCTGTGGGACAGAAACAGGAGGGTTTTCCAGTAATTCACAGGTGAGTGCTGTCTACAGCCTAGATAAAAAAGTCATCAGAGATGTTTTCGTGATCCCTTCCATCTGAGAAAGATTGCTGCTATTGCCAAAAGGATTAAACACTCCATTCACAGGCTTGCGCTTAATTACTAACCTTGCCTAGAAATAACTCTCACAGTTTTATAAATAAATCGAAGAAGCTATAAATAGCTTCTACAACACCAGACTTCAGTGCAAAGAGATAAGTCAAGATCTGAACTGAATCCTTAACTGAATATACTTTTTTTTGTCTCACAATGCAGAGACAAGGGGGAGAAAACTAAAATAAAAAATCCTTTTGCCTGCTTTTTCAGGACATTGCAAGAGTTACCAACATGAATCATATTATGTAGAAAATATTAAATAAAATATACAACACCCCCAGCCTCTAAAAGAAGAGGCAAGAACACCTCCATTTTTAACATCTTCAAAGTAAATGTAGGTGGTGCGAGATTCCAGCCACCTCTCTCCCAGATCTCACTCCATTTGTTTCCAAAGTAGACAGTACACGGTTGTGCAACAAACCAACAACTTACTCAGGTTCTGCTTTGGAGATTTACTATAATCTCTTGTTATTGTCCAAAGATCCTTATGTAGTTTTATCACAAGCTAAACTAATACAGTGAATTACACCATCATAGATACAAGAAATTGCACCTAGTTCCAATGGCTTTCATTGAAACATTTGAGATAATGACAAGATTTCTTATTGACAACTGGTTTTCAACATTTTATGACTAAGCAAGTAACCGGAGCACTTGTGATATCTGTATTTTGCTCTAAAGGAAATTAACATAATTAGGACCAGCCAGTGTAATCTTATTAACAGCTTTTTGCACAAAGGCAAAAGGAAATAGGCATTGTGAAACACTGTTTCAAGCAGAAAAGTGCTTGAAATACCAAATGTACAAAAAAAATTTGAAAACATATAAATGTTTCATTATTTTTATGCTGCATGCAGTACTACTGAAGCTACCATAAGCAAACACCAAATCTCCACGCTGATGTCATTTGTCCACCTCACTCAGTATGAAAGCTACTCAACTCCTCTCTCCCTGTAACCACCTCTGGATGTCATGACAGAGAACAAAAAATAAGACAATCTGAATATTACAGCAACATTGGAGAGAAATGCCTCCATGTCCTTTAATTGAACAGCAAAGCTATGCACTTCAACTGCACTGGAAATTCCACTAGATTGCTCTTTCTCCTTAGTAAAGAGTACCTACCTCCTTTTTACTTTCATTGATAATCTACTATTAGACTTGTTGCAAGATAAGCCTACACAATAGAAGTGTATTTAAACTAAAACTATCTATTATCTGACAGGGAGAAATTATGGTCAAACATACAGATAAGGACAGACAAACAAGTAACAAAGAGTCCCGAAAAACACAGATTTAAGTACCAAAGAATTAAGAGCCAACAGCTTTAGACAACTCTTTGCAGAATAAAGACAAAATATGTTATTTAGACAAATTAAGATCAAATTAGACAAAATAACTGCATTCAAATGCATGTGATATTGGTTTTCCTTCTTCTTAAAAACAAGGGCTTATGAAGACCCTCCAATTTCTCTAAAATAGAAAATAAAACATAGGTCTTAAGTTCCAGAGTATTTGCTTAAAGTGATGGAGCAAGTTACAATTTCTATAAACAGCTACAATATCTACAACTGCACTATGAGCAGCCTATCACCCCAGAAGAGTAAAACAGTTCAGACAACTAGTTCAGGGAATAAACCTCTCCCATTTTACGACTTTATGCAGTAGCAACTAAATCAATTCCTAAACAGACTTAATTCAGAATGGAAACAATTGAAATCTTCCACCTCAATATAAGCCTAAAAATTGGAAAAAAGCCTGGAAGCACAATATGGTACTTTACACGCTTTTTTTTTCCCTAATGCCGTAACCCACCAGAGAAACTGGTCATTGTTTTAGCTTCTAGACAAAGTTCTAATGGACAGAGATTTCTAAGTAGGTGCTTGCACTTTTACTGCCATCCTGCCTCAGGCACAGAGACCAGCACACAGGAAAGAGTTTTGAAACATTTCCCTGAGGTACCAAAGCACATTGGTACCCCTTAAAAGCGTCTTTTCTTTGGGGGCTTTGAATTTACTTTGTTTTTTACTTCATGTTTAGTACGTGCCAAACAATTTAATGTAGACAAGCACTTGTCTTATATACACACTAAGCCCCAGAAAGAAATGTTTTTGAACTTTGTTCTAGGGACATAAGGGAATTTTATGTTCGGCAAGCTATTACTCTTTCCCCAAGAGATATCTTTAAAATCCTTCCATAGAAGAACCCAAAAACCATGAAATATCTGCTGGAGGAGCACTTAGGCTTTTCATCAGTGTGCTGCAGAATGCCATTAGTTCATTGACACTTAAAAGAATGCAACAAGTAGTACTCTGTACTAGTATATGATGATTTGATCAACTCTTGTGGTTGACTTTCTAACACTATCAATAAAAACCTGCAAAAGGAAAGTGCAAGTTGTGGAACAGGTTTGCAAGCAGTAATACCTTATGCCAGTAATACTGACAGACAATACCCTTAGTATATTTACTTTTTTTCTATTTCCAAATCCCTTAATGAGATCTATAAATCAGAAAAACACTTCATTTTTCTCTATATTGGAAAAATGCTTCACTGATCTCTATGTTTTTATTCTTAAATTAAAGTGAGATTTGAAGCAATTAGGTCAAATAGGTTTCACTCGCTTATATGCCTCAAAGCATTGTAATAGTTGTATGGACTTCCGTATAGCAAATTTCAATGAAAGTTAGCACACTACTACATCTGCTTCTGGATTTCTCAATATAAAAGACATTATACATATATGAAGCAAAAAATCCATTGTACATAACGGGATTTTTCTTTATGTGATCTTATTCCTTCCTGTCAGGTCTACAGTTTGCTCAAAATCAGAAAGTTAAGAGAGACATTTCCTCTTATAAATTATTCAGCCATGTAGCTTTATTTTTTTTATTTTCTAGTTTGCTTTTTCCCTTCACTGTGATTACAGTTTACAGTCTCTATAACAAACATCAATATCTGTTGCCTCTTTTTGTAGGCCATTTCCTATATATTACAAATAGCACTTGTTTAAACATACTTAACACAGAGGCAAGCTATGCTGCTTGGGCAAATTCCTTATTAAAAATTCTTTTGCAATTCTTGTATGCCTTCAGTTATTTCAGTGATTTAATAACAGTTGACTTTGGAGCTCCATGACAGTTTATCCTGATTGAAACTGGTGCTGCTGCAATCCTGAACTTTGCAAGCTTCCTTGGATTCATATTCCTATTCCGTGCCTAACCTGGCACTGATATTTTCTCTCAGGCAACCAAACTGGTAGACAAGTATTTAATTTATCATGGTGGGTTGGCACACAGAACCAACTACATGAAATGTACAAACACCTGAAACAGAAGCAGGGAGAGGGGAAGGACCGCAATGGCATGTGCTCAGATAGTTAAAACTGCTGTGGAAATATATTTTTACTGTAGGAAAATCAGTCTCTTCACCACACTCGTGACTTTTAATTAATTACGATAAATAAAACAGGTTCCCTGACAGAATTCGAGATCAGTTGAAGTTAGAATCAATAACACTCAAAGAAGTAATACTCCTTTTTTTCCCTAAAAATAATAGACATACATATCTAGCAACACTGACTGGCTGTGAGTAATAAATGTAAATTCAAAGATAAATTTTAAAACAGAATGCTGTTTAACAGAGACAAGTTTTAGTAAGTATTAATAAATTTACAGTAGCTGAAAAGAGGTTTTAAAGAAGGTAACTCATTGCTTTGTACTTCAAACTCCTCTGTTAACAATCTTTTCCCTTACTTAGACAATCCTTCTACAAAATGCTTCAAGAAATGCATCTAACAAGCTAAAAACTGTAGAATGCATACTGAGTCTACTAACTCATCAAACCTGAATTAGTTTGCCCATCTGCTCTACTTTGATGAGATCCCACCTGGTACACTGCACCCAGCTCTGAAGTCCTGCAAAGACACGGATGGACAGTTGGACCAGGTACACAGGAAGGCAACAAAAATTATCAAGTGGGATGAAGCACATCTATGAGGGAAGGTTGTGAGAGTTGGTGGTGTTCAGCCTGGAGAAGAAAAGGCTCTCCCAAAAAAGTACGTATGATGAGGATTCTGAAACACTGGAACAGGTTGCCCAGAGAGGTGGTAAATAACCCATCCCTGGAAAAACATTCAGGGTCAGGCTGGATGGGGCTCTGAGCAACCCGATCTACTTGAAGATGTCCCTGATTATTGCAGGGTTGTCTAGTGGTTGGCTAGATGACCTCTGAAGGTACCTTCCAACTCAAACCATTCTATTATTCCATGAATCAACACATTAAAACATTTTTTCCATTTTACTTCCAAATTTCATAATCATGCTCTCAAGCATCATTTTCAAAACTAATTAGGCATACTAGGCTAGATAAGATATGACTTAATTTAACACATGCAACTGTTAGAAGTCAGACTTCAGAAGAGTAAGACATTCCCACAGCTGGCTGACCCAACCCTGCTGTGTGTAATGACATCAATATTCAGTTTCACTTAGACAAAAGCATTTATTGTCAGCTCATAAACAAGTTCTATAGAGCTTCATATACAAAGGAAAGAACCTTTAAGGTTATGCAAATACATATCATGAACTAATGTCAAGACTAACATTGAGAATAATTTGCTACCATGCAAAAATAGCGTAATCTTTTAAAAATAATACCAACAGCATGAGATCATGGAATTGCTTTATTGATGAACTTTTCCTCAGATGTAAATCATAACACCCTAAGCACAAGAGCAGATGGAAATGGCACACCAAAAATTTTCTCTTTGAGGCAAAATGCTTAACAAAAGGATGGCTAAACTATCGGTAACACTAAACTTTTTCCTCTCCTCTCCTGTATCCTAATATTCCCACCCTCTCTCAATGGAAATTGAATCTAAAATGTTTAGTATATTCAAAATATAGCAAACAAGTCCTTGGAACCTAACAGATGAAGAAGAAGAATTTACTTTCTTAAATGAAATTACGTCAGAGTCCTCAGTGACAATAGACCTCAACATGAGAAAGCCATGACTACATTCGTCAGTCAGATTCATCGGCTTTCGTTAAGACAATTTAGTTAAATGCCGTCTTAACAGAAGTTGTCAAGACTCAAAGGGAGACTCCTTTCTCTTTCCCTCCCCCACTGTCTCTCAGTAGCTAGCTGGTTTTCAACAAAGTTGATAGGAAACTTTTCCAGAATAATCAAGTGCTACCCATGGGAGTTTGCCTCATTATTTCCCAACCCAGCATTAACCTGCTGGTTTGATACCATCTATAGTGCTAGCTATAAGACTGGACCAGGTAAGCTTGCTTTAAGACTTGCTTTAAAGACTTCCTTTAAGGGATGTGTTAGCCAAGATCTTACAGTGTAAAGGTACATAATCTTATCTTTAGGCATGGTACCCTATCATATACTGTAAACAGAGGAGATCCTTACAGTTTATTAGCATTATGTAGACAGCATTTATTAGAAGGAAATCATAATTTTCCCAAGCTGCATCTTAGTTTTAAACAACAAATCAATGTTATTACAAAATTTAACTGAGTTTGCACAGACTACTGAATTTTCCCTTATAGGTGTATCATAACACCTGTAGTAAACAGTTCTCACACAACAGCCCCTGTTAAAAAATATAATGATGACATCAATTTTATATGACAATTTAAAACCTTTCAAAAACTACAGTGGGAAACAGTTGTACACACAAAAAGCCACAAATCCTTAAAATGTAACACAGCTCTGGATCAAAAGCAAGTCAAATAAACACGATAGCTGTTGAGAATTGCCATGATGAGAACTTCTTGGGGTTTGTATTTTTTACCAAATTTAGTATGTTTATTGTAATTTTGTCAAATAAATACTTATAAGTCAATTTACTACCTAGCCATTCCTTACTCAACAGCAATTTTTAAGAATATAAAAATGTTCTTTGCAAAGTTTATAAATATCTGTCTTCATCCTTTGTCAATGTCTCAGAGTCACAGCAGAGAAACTGTATTTAAATACATCCAAAACACTTAAAAGGACCAAAGCATAAGAAATACCACACACAGAATCAGACTGAAAATACCTATTGTAATTATGCTTTTCAAAAACAAGCTTACCCAATCTTCTCTTAGGGCTTTTAGAGAAGTTAAACCCAAGATTTAGAACCATTCCACATTTCATACAACAGGCCAGCTCTACTGTATGAGGCTGTTTTTCTACAACCTCAGCAGAAAAAAAAAAAAATCAGGTAGTGGGAAGTTCTGCTAATTTGATAGTTTAAACTCTTTTCTCTCATCCTGAGATGGAAACTGCATAACCAATTAGAATTCTGAAAGATACTCTAAAAGGAACAAAACTATCAGTAAGCAATTTCTGAAAGTAAACTTGTTTTTTAGAATCGGATGGATAAATTTTGCAAAGAAAATAAAACAGCCTTCAATAAACATCACAGTCAATTGTTATGCAAAGAAAAATGTTTAAAATATTAATCTCTCAGCAACTAAAACTAGCTGCTAGTGAAAGCAACATGCACCTTCCAATTTAGCCACACAATTAGCTAAAACACGTTAAAAAAACCCAGTTGAAAATAAGAGGAATTTCTACCTCCTCCCCATATTTTTACATTATGGGACGGGGGCAAAAAAATTCTGCAGTTGAAACCCTGTCTACTAATTCCTCCTTTTCTCCCCATTCTCAAGTGGGGTTTGAGAAACATTTCAGAAGTGGAATGACAGCAATCTTGCTTTGAATGATGTTTCCAGTATAATTCTAGATATATGCACATAGGGCCCATATGCAGCAGAAACTCAGTTTGACATAAAATTCCTAGTAAGAAAACAGGCAGTGTTCACATAGATAGTCTCTGGGTTCTAAGTCAAATAGGAAAAAGATTCATCACGGCAATAAAACCAGACTTGTCCAAATTGAAACTTTTTTACTTTCAGTTGACCTGCAACAGTAGACAGTTCTGAACTGCTCTTAATTATACTCAGTCTTCAGTACAGGGCATTTTTAAAATGCTATGTGGTATCTGCATGAGAAGATTTGAGTTCTTAAAATCCATTCAAAATAAAAACTTATAGACCTACAGGACCAAAAGTGCTGGCATACAATCAGACATATTTAACTCTGACTAAGTAATGATAGTCAAATTATGAAACATAAATCACAGTTTGCAAACAAATTGGTTATCCCAAGCACAAAAGAGCTAGAGCCAGTGGAGCAGAAAACAGTTCTTAAAGAAAATGCAGAAACTACTGAATCAGTAAGACTGCTGCAGAAGACATGAACTGAATGTGAAGTCATTAAATATTTAGTGTAAACCAGAAACAATTTTTAAGTTGCGTATTACCTATTATCTTGTTCCAAAAGGTTCTAATTTCCCCCTCCACCCTCCAAAATATCACAAGCCAAGATAAACTAATTTAGCTAGCAGCTTAACACAATGGGTTTTCTGAGCAACAGATTTCAACAGACAAGTCTTTGCCTGGAACTGTAGACAGGTATAAGGAATCTACCACAATGATCTATTATAAGGAAACTGTAATTTTGTATATGAATAAACAAGCTAATCCACTCAGCCATGTAAATACCTGAGAGGTTCAATGTTCTGGCAGAGATTCTATTTATTTATTAAAAGAAAAATGCATGTGCTAATGAGTATGATTACAACACTGCTTATTAATCTCTGTCAAAAGCAAGACCATTTTCTTTGTGTGACTGCCATATTTATTTTCCTCCATACATGTTTTTTAATAAAGAATGAGGTTCTTGTATGGTGTCCCTTAAGAGCTGTCAAATATTGCAACAAAACAGCAGACTTATGTACATTTATAGCACCATCTCATAAATCCCTTTTGGCTAAGTATATCTTCTATAAGCAAGACACAGATCAGTTTACATTACAAGAAAATTTAAATCCAAAGCCTAAAGGTCTCCCACAGTATAATACATTGCTTTAAAATAGTATAATGCTTAAACAGGTTCACTCTTTCATTAATTAAAGAATGAAAAAGCCCCAAGAAACAACCTACCCCTGTAATTCAAAGGTGACTGCATGATGACAATGTAAAGATAACTGCCTTGGCCTATGACACATCTGAACTCTCAATATTAAATGCTGCTTTATTGAGAAAAGAGTCAGTGACCCTTGACTTCCATATGGAGACTCTCTCATCAAAGGTTTTAATTTAAAATAACCATTCTCACCAAAGAAGAATTTCCTTCTCAATGTACAATCTTCAGACCACGTGTCTACAACATCCTGTCACCACCTTGTGCACTTACGAGGGGTTAATCACTAAATGGAAGGGTATTTCAAGCAGAGATCAAAAAGCCAGGATTGCTGGGCTTCTATCCCCCAGTTTGCAACCAATTTTCTCCATGGCCTTCAGTAAACATATTTTCACTGTGAAGGTGCATGCATCTACAAAGATCAAGCTATATTATGCTCTACCACCCCAAAGTGGTAACTGCAAGTTTAATGTTCAGAAAACCACATGAATTTTTCAGAGGAAAGACAATAAGCAATTGATTTTAAATACTTCCAAAACAAAACATAGAACTGACTGATGAATCTCAGGTGTTCACAGATCTCTTTTTATGGACAAATGCATTAGTATTAAAGACTGGACTACTAAGACTACTTCCTAATTTCACTTAGAACATGGGAGAAAAACCCAACCAACAACAATAAACAAAACAACACACAGAGTAGCAAGTTCCCTTCATTAACAAAGGAAAAATTATTCATATATACAGCTGAAGAGGAAATACTAGAAATGTCCCATGTAAGCCACCTCTCAGGAGTCTACTTTTTACTTATTCTACAAATATGGCAATCCTTATTTTACAAAAATTTGGGCCTCAGATAATTCTAAGGATCAAATTTAATGCATGTGTAGCTGGGATTTACAAGTGCGTCATTTTATAATTTCTCTTTGAAGATGAGTCTTACCCATCTTAAGCTGCCAAGTTTCGTCTATTTCACATCTTGCGAACTCAGTTTGGTTGGTGAAAAAAAAAGAATGAAGTAATGCTCTGTGCACTCAAAAGGATTAAAATTTGGCATGACTAAAGTGAACAGCAGCTAACAATCTTCTAAAGCATTTCATACTGGAAAGTTCATCTGACCTTATAAAAATGAACTTAGACGCAAAATCCACTGCTATAAGGCCCACAGAGAAGTACTGCAAAACTAGAATCCTTCAACATACAACAGCACAGTTCCCTGCAACTTTTTAAAAAATCTGACATGCATGAGTGCTTTGCATAAATAAGCTTAATATATTGCTGAAGACAAGCACTAACACAGCTCCAGAAGTGATCAACATCAGTACAAGATAAATGTACAAAGTCGCACCTTAATTGATCTCTACTCCTTTCAATTGCTAAGTCTCACAGCTCTCATAGCATCAGCAACCAAGACATTAAAATTGCCTTAATGTGTGCAGAAAATTTTCTCCAAACTATGATGTACAATTCTTTATATATGCCAGCTACACTTGAACCAAGAGGCACTTCAAATCAAGCTAAAATAAAATTCACATCAGTTCTTAGAGTTCAGAATTCCTTAGGTGACAACAGGAGAGAAAGAGCTGGGAACTCATTTTGAAATCTATGCCCTGCACATCCTCTGAATTACTTCATTTTTTACATAAAAAATACATATCTTTGCCACAAAGGAGTCATGGTCAGGATGACAGCTGTTCACTAAACATAGTATAAAACAGGGCTAACAACTGTCAAAATGCACGTGGTCCAGAAAACAGCAGAAGGACTAGTAGTGCTCCATTCAGTGCTAGACATGATAATGTCTACCATGGAAACGACAGCTGCTTGGAAACTGGAGCATGAGCTTATAAGGAGGAAGGCAAGAAAGAAAAAACAGTAAGCCAAGTGGTAGAACCTCAGGAATCCTCTTGTCACTCATGGAGAACTGCTGCTGGTCAGCAGATACATCACAGCTGAAGCCACAGCTCTACAAATGCTAAGTAAGCAAGCATGTCCTATTTTTAAGAAAAAGGCAAGAAGCTTTAAAACCCCAACAAAATACCACCGAAGAAACAATGACAAAAAAAATACAAAAAATCCCTAGCTGCTGGTTTCTTCAACAGCAAAGTTTAAGAGAATTACAGAATCATAAAACATGAGGAGTTGGAAGGGATCCACAAGGATCACTGAAGTCCAGCTCCTGGCTCTGCACAGGACCATCCCCAAGAGTCACACCATGGTGCCTGAGAGCATTGTCCAAACACTTCTTGAACTCTGTCAGGCTGGTGCTGTGACCACTTCCCTGGGGAGCCTGTGCCAGTGCCCAGCCACCCTCTGGGTGAAGATCCTTTTTCAAATATCCAACCTAAACCCCCCCTGACACAGCTTCAGGCCATTCCCTCGTGTCCTGTCACTGGTCACCCCAGAGCAGAGATCAGTGTCTGCCCCTCCTCTTCCCCTCACAAGGAAGCTGTAACTGCAATGAGGTCTCCCCTCAGTCTCCTCTTCTCCAGGCTGAACAGACCAAGTGCCCTCAGCTGCTCCTCACATGGCTTCTCCTCTAGCCCCTACACCATCTTTGTTGGCCTCCTTTAGACACTGTCTAATAGATTAATATTTTTTTCATATTGTGGTGCCCAAAACTGCACACAGGACTCATTTAAGGACATTTGATATTGCAGATAAGCAGATAATTTGGGAGAATCTCAAGTAATGTTTTTCAGCACTCTAAATCAAGATAGAGGGACAAAAAATGCAAAGAGTAGAGATCAGAAAGTACTTTTTGACAGTTATTTTTTTAAAAACCAAAGCAGGGAAATGTGAATGATGAACATTCAAAAGGAAATGCTAACATCATATTGACAACAACTTCTTACAGCACATTTTCAGCTGCTGATTGAGATTTAAAAAATACTTAAGAAAGCCATTATTTCTGTCAATAAATAAGCTAATAATTTTAAGAACTTATAGTCACTGTACTGACTATGAAAACCCATCAGTCATACAAGTCTCCTGATTGTCTAACTTCTAATTACCCTTTAGCCATGTTCCATGCAATTTTTTAAAAAAAATCCTTCTGGTTAAAATAATCTTAAACCTCCTTCTATTTCCTCAAAGAAAAAAAATTATACATACTCCAAAGAATTTACCTAAAATAACTTTAAGCATATCCAAAGAGAAGGCATTTTTGCATAAAATAACTTTTTAATATCATGCTTTGTGAGGCAACTGTCTTTGAAATAGAAAGTAATTAGCATTTTCA
The DNA here is from genome assembly GCA_013398115.1 of Falcunculus frontatus. Classification (NCBI taxonomy): domain Eukaryota; kingdom Metazoa; phylum Chordata; class Aves; order Passeriformes; genus Falcunculus; species Falcunculus frontatus. The sequence continues at coordinate 1,058,758 of VZRV01002440.1, read as the reverse complement.
CCACAGGAGACAACATATACCAAGAAATGTACTTTGATTTCCTCCTTGAGATCCACTACATTGCTCAATAGTGGGCAATATGCAAAAAATCGTGATTAAGTTTATTACAGACATGGAACACTACAAATGTTTAGCAGTATGATCACAAGACTTTGCTTTCAAGATTATTTACTGTACTTATATAATAAATCAGTAGGGTTTCATTCAATTGCAAATATATTTGACTCATGGATCTTTATGAAGTTCTTCCACAGCATTATTGCAGCTGTGTAACAGTTATATAGTCTGAAGTACATAATAAATACTCAGATGGGACTATCATATACCACACAAAACACTTATAAAGCCTTCAACAAAACAAGCTAACATTTTAACCTTACATTTCTAAAGGAAGAAATCAGGATGTATTTAAGACTATCTTTTTGACCACTGGGTGCCACTCTTGTTCTGTGTACAATAAACTGCCTGACACTAACTCAGTCTTCTCAGCCTTTTTGGTTTTTTCCTCAGCTTTAAACAACTCTGATTCTTCTAAACTGAGAGGAAAAGATGGAAGAATTTTTACACAAGTTTTTATTAAACACTCCTTTTTAAAAAACTTTATTATTGCTTCTAGCCCCAAGAATGCAATTCTGAAAGAAGTCTATTGCACACAGACCCTTATGATATATGAAGGATTTCTTTTATAGTGATGTTACAGAGTCCCCCATCTATGTCAGCTCTAAATCATCACATGCAATGGAATAGATATCTACTGCAACTGTGTGGCCCTGTATGGATATTGCTACTAACAGAGCTTCATATTGAGTTTGCAACACCGCGAGACTAAGGCCTTGAGCAAGCTTGTCAGGCTTGCTCTGTCTGAGCTTTTCCTGACCTGCTTGCAGTCTTTTTTCTTAACTTGCTGCTGGTTTAATAGCTATTTTTCTAACTGACCAGGTGTCTATAGCTAATCTGGTTTACTTTTGTTGATCTTGGTATGGTACAACCATAGTTTTAAACACATAGTAGTAACAAGGAGTTATTCTACGATATTATGACTAACCCCACAATGCAATATCTACAAATACGGGCCTGGTATAATAGATATCTCGAGAAGTGGAAACGCACGATGTGGCATATATAAGCACAGCCATCAGATGACATTCTTAGATCAGACTGCTAATATTTCAGCTATTCTAACAATCAATTCTTGTCTAAATACTTAAGGTGACTTTCATCCTTGTCCATAAATCTTGAGTGTAACACTACCCTATGCACTTTATTTGCTAACTCAAATAATCCCATCTAAAACATCACTGCAGGCATATGTATATTACAGCCCTATGTTTTACTACTAGTCCTTACATTTTATAAATGGGAACCTGAGGTACAGACTAAGAAGTGTTTATAGAAATTAATACAACATATGATGGAAATACATACTCATCAGTTCAGCTAAGAAAACAGGGAGCTCAGTACAAGGCCATGGTGAACTTCATAATCCCATTATCTATCTCATCAACCCTTAAAATGGAATAGGCATCGTTATATTGTGGCCCCAACGTACTGCAGCCACAGAATCAAATAACAGACCAAAGAATTTTCTGAAATCATGTAAGAAGTGTGACGGATCAGACATGCACTAAATTGCTTACATTTCCAGGTTACCATCCTAAAGATGCTATCATTATGCCTCCTACCCTTTACCAAACAAATACTAAAATAGAGACTTTCATGTCATATAATTTCTTTAATTTCTATTTCAAACAATATAACTAAAAACCATTTTCCACTGTTGTCTTTTACTTCAACAGATGTCCTTTCCCTGTTATTTCATTGGTCTGCTCTACCAACTGTTTTGATAACAAAGTAAAATGCCCTAAATATTCACAGCCTATGCATAGCACTACTAGAATCAAAAAATACCTGTACTCAGGTCTTGTAGGATGATCATCCCTTGCCCATCTGTATCCTGATTCATCCTGCAAAACATACATGAAAAACAGCTGTGTGACATCTAACTCAGCATGAGATGCCAGGTATAGTTGGTTGACAAATGGTACTTAATTACTGCAAAACCAAAGCCTTTAATAAGCTAAAAAAAATATTAACCCCCGCAGCAAGTATCTTCTCAATTCATTCACTGTATCCCATTACTTTTATTTTCTTTCTCTGTCAATACTGAAGAGAGAAAATTTGCAATGCTATACAAAACACAAAAACTACAAAAGTTTCCAAACCATATATATGCTCTGACTTAAAAAAGAATTTCCTCTTTGCAATATAAATTACCACCAACACCTTGAAATTACAGAATTTCAAACAGCTAGGTTGCAGGGGGCAACAATGATGACCTTTCCAGTATTTTAATTACCTAGTATTCAAGGGTTAATGGGAAAATAAACACCATAAACATGTGAGAAGAATCACCTTTCGTACACCTCGGTGAGGAGGGCCACTTCTTCGGTCATGGGCAAAGCTCCGACCCTCGTCATAATCTCTGTACTCAGCGTGACCGTAATCGTCATAGCGACTGTAATTCCCATCCCCAGGTCTCTCCAGAAGTGGTGGTTTCTTGGGCACAACGTTTACTATTCTGTGGTAATCACTCTAAACCACAAAACAAACAAAATCATATTAACAGATGAGTATCTGTAATGAATAAACAAAAGTAAAACCAAGTGCTAAATATGGGACTTAAAAGAAGAAATGGCACAGGGAAACATAAAACATTACAAATCATGCCAGTCTGACAGTGGAATAACTTATTAAATCTAATCGGACACCACTCATATTAAATCCTTAGGCATTACAAGTTTAATTACAGAGGGAAAACTTTCAACACTGTTTAATTTTCTTCTGAAAGTTTATAGCAGCAGCATTAGTTACTTTCTGAGCATCAGTTAGCTATGTGTATTTCTCAGACTTTTACATTATCTTTAGAATGCAACAAAGAAAGTTACACCTGTAACGCCTATAAAACAAAGAGCCCATTTGAAAATATTAACAATTTTTCTTATGTCCACAACATCTTCCACGCTGCAGAGATTGTAGTTAAGACAGACTTTGCTTCATAATCTGAATAGATAAGCACACACTGAATACAATGCAGTAGGTGATCTAAGGATTCAAGTGGCAGAATTTTAACACTCTTGGTTTTTCTTTTAGTGCAAATTTCAGGCAGCTTTTTGCTAGAACACAAAATTAATTTATTTCCTCCAAATAACGTCATACACCATTTGCCAATTAAAGAAATTCTTTGTTTATTAAGTACAAATTGCACAGCTGCAAAAGATACAAATTCAATTTTCTAGAACTAAGTTTTATGTAAGTCAACTGCAAATAAAAAGCACATGAAAACATGAACGCAAGATTTTGTATTTTAAGTCTTCTTCTTTTAGCAAAACATTTTTTAATTGGCCTTACATAAAAGTTACAAATGCAGAGATTTGAGTTAGTATGTGCAATTTGGAGGGGGCAGGAAGATACTCAAGCTATTTTTTTAACAGTAAGAAGTTACAATCTAATGCACAGGTAGTTTTTGCAGAAAAATACATTACAATCACAAACTGCTAAACATTGCCATGCAAAAAAAAAAAAAGTTAGTTCTGATTTCAGAAACCACCCAACAAACTGACTAGAGGGCAATCCAAAACCAGCCTACAGCCATACTGGTACAAAGTGGAGACTACATACACAGTCACAACATTTGGTCTACTCTTAACCTCATTGAACATCCTCCACACGTAATTTTTTTTTTTCAGTTTGGTGTCTTACAAAGAAGATGTGCTGTGCAGCTTAAATGAAACTGCTCCATGCTTTAATGTCACCCAGAAGACCCCAGCACATAACTATACTGACACACAGAAGAACAGTTACATGAAAGCTTGATGTGTATCCAGTTACAGATAATTGTGTCAAGTGCTTGCAATTTTATGTCCTTTACCAGTATCTGAAAGTGTATGTTTCCACTACAACCTATACTTGATATACAATTAGCACCCAGTTTAGATGAGGACACATCTCTTGCTCTCTTCAAACAAAAAATACTTCATTCTGTATCACTGGCACATCTCATTTTTGACACACTAACCTATCAGCAAACACTAAGCACATTAATAAATTGAACAAATGAATTCTATTTCACTTGTCTAGTCAAAATTAAGTCAGACTTCTACATGTGGACACAAATACAATGGCACAGGCTTACAAGGACAGAAAGTACCTTCTAACTGTCTTGACTCTGCAGAGCTGTATGAGAAGGAACCCCATATCCATCTCTCAGTATGGCAGAGAGACACCATACCTTGGTTTGCCCAGCTACTGGGGGTGTTGTTTTGGTACAGAGGGATAGTATTAATTGTCATGGGTGTATTCTGCTACTCCCTTCAACCCCAGTTCCAAACACATGTAATATAAAGCTAGCATTGAACCATCTAGTTAACTCTTGCATCAAAAGGAGTGCATCACATCTTTTAGACTGTAAAGTAAATTTTCATAATGCCTATTTGCACATTGTTCTCTGGACAGCCTGAAAGACTACAAGAATTTAGAAATGTCACTGATGCAACGGTTAAATTAAATTGGCAATGTGTTAGTCAGTCAAACTACTTAAAAAAAAAATCTGTGAAAATACATTCTGCCTTTCCTCTTGCCCTATCTTGGTAAGTATTTTGGAGAAGGAGGTAGCTAAACACCCTGTGAAAATCGATCTGATTTCCAGCTTGCTGAAAATGCAGAAATGTTGCTGTTGCCTGCTTGTAAACAGTTAAAAACGTCACAGAGCAGACAAACACTAATAAACTCCGCAATGGAGAAACCTCGGTAACTAGTTACCAAGTTACCAACATTGGTAAGCTTCCAAAGAGACAAGCTGAAAATGTAACAGAGGGAACACAGAAGATACACTAAATCAGCTATGCTATTGTTTCAACACTTACAGCAAGTAAAAGGAAAGTCAGGTTAGAGGCACTGGTACCTGAAATCTTATTTTGCCAAGAACACAGTGCACAGGATGTAAATAGAAGTATCAAAAAGTATTCTTAAAATTCTATTTATATAATACCTCCAAAGAAAAAGCTACAACCTGTTTTATTTCTTTGCTAGAGACTTCAGACAAGGGAGGAAAAAAAAAAATTATCCAATGCTGTGAGACAGAGATTTCCTAAAAGCATTCTGAAGTTATTCTACAGCACAGCAAGCACAGCTTCTGCATTTGGTTCTACAAGCGTAACATACATACATAACACACCACAGAACACTCCATACCTACAAAGTAGATTTCTGTTGACACTCTTCTTTGTAAAGTGTTTCCCTAATAGGGCTCCAAAGCACAACTTTAGCAAAGATGTACTTTCAACACTTGTTATAAACACCTCCTCCTGTACTTTAACCATCATAAAAAAAAAAACTGTGTTGGTGACAAGAACAATTATGAAAGACGTTCCTTTACCACCACAAATTACTTAAAAGAAATATTAACATAAAAAGACTGTGAAAAAATACAACAAAGTATGGCCCTTTGTTCTCCAGAAGTCATTAAAAATCCTGCATTTAATAACACAAAGAATTACACCCAAAAAATCAGTTTATCAAAACACTAATATTCTAAAATAGTTCCAATAGATTTGAAAATTCAAAAAAAAGAAACCAAGACTTAATTCTCTAGGCATCCTATTACTTCTGTGCAGATGTACATGCTAGATTGTTGGCTTAAAAGAATGGGGAAAAAAAAGAATTTGGGGTACACTAGGAACTTACACAGGGACATAAATCCAGCCCTTATGGTACAAGTCATTGTATAAAGCTATAGTATAATGTTATAAAGCTACAGATACAGCGCTTACTATACACTTACATCACCATGAATCCTTGGAGGGAGACGTTCTCTTGGAACTCTTTCATAGTCATATCGCCCTTCCGACCACATTTCATCTCTTCGATATGCCACTAAAGACAATAAAAATACAGTTAGTGAAAACCAGTCTCATTATGAATAGACAAAAGGATAGTGAGCAGAAAAATAAAGGTTCACAGACTTCTCCCAATATAATGTATTATGCACAAGCCCTGTACATACATTTTTTATCATTAGCCCTTTAAAATAAGTCCTTCTAGTTATGGAAAGTAATTGATGTACTTGGAGCAAAACCAACTCACAGTATGGGCAAGAACAACTGAACAACTGGAAATTAGTTCAGTATAATCAGCAAAATTACAGGACTTTGAGATGCTATAAACAGCTCTATTGAAATATATGCATATTGCAAATACTAGATGTACCTATAAATGCATACATACACACCCTACTGCAATTTTGATACTGCTCTGCTAAAAATACTGGAACTTTAAAAAAAAGTAATTCAATGTCTATTTATTAGATTAAATAATTTCTACTTTTTAATAAAATATAATAATTTTGAATTATTTCATCAACTCAACCATATGGAAAGAGATCAAAATGCAGCACATCGTTTCTTAGTACAAAGCCCCCCATTTTGATTACAAGAATAGAACACATTCTTTACATGCAGATACTTCCTGTTTTAAATTGGGAGCCAGAAGAACAAACAAATACCTCTTTCCAGAGGAAGGTGACTTTCAAAATCAAAATTAGTCATGAAAGACGGGTGGAAATAAACCATCACCCTAAGAGATTCTAGTCATGTCATGCCAGAAAACAGACTTGAGTTCAGACCTTTCTGTTGACTATAAAGGTGACGATTTATCTACATACAACATCAAAAGTAGATATGCAATTACTAGAATTATATTTTTCAAACCTTCCCTTCATAACAGTAGCTCCACCTGTTAAAAACAGTCAGTAAGGAAAAGTAACAGCAGGTCATATTCAGAAGGAGAAATACATAACGTTACCTACTTGCACAAAGTAAAAACACTTTATTGGAAATAGACTAATGAGGCTATATAAAAATATTGATTAATACAGATGCTAAGAATCAAAATGACAAAAATGTTTATTAACTGTAAACAGAGGTAGCACTAAGTTCGATACACGCTTTTGCAAAAAATAACAAACACTCCCATACTTACTTTTCTGTCAGTTTCAGCAACTCTGCATCTGAAGATCCATTCACTTACCTACAAAAAACCAGAAACTGAGGTTAGCAAAAAATGCATATATATTCATGACAAGTATTTTCTCTGATAAGTAAATCAGACAGGTAAAATTTTAAGTGTTTTCACTGCCTGTACCCTGTGATCTGTCTTTGTAAAGAAAAATAAGATTCAGTTGCATGTGATGAGAGGTTAATGAAAAGCTTGATTTAACAAAGGCTTTTCTTTTGGTAAGACAGTAAATCCTGACAAAGAAGCTCTTTCCTCAACTACAAGATGCATCTATGTTCAGAGATTCTGACCCTAGCACTGGTTCAAACAAATCAGACTATCTTCTTAAAATATGGTGCCATTTTATAACAGATTTGACCTTGAGTTTGTTCTATAACCAAGACACAGAACTAGTCTGATGTAGCTACAGGATATAAATCAAAAGCTGACTAAATCAATCAGCTTATCCCGGTTAAGGACAAAAGCGAGAGGATCCACTGGCCCTGCCCTCTGCAGCAAGCTCCATGCAAGAATTACTAATTCTGAAACCACTGCTCATATTGCTGCATTGGATGGCCAGGTGCATCATCAGAAACACCTTTCTGGCACTTTCAGAGTAACTGCCCCAACTTTTCTTTATCCTGTACTACACTGACTTCTGCTAAAGCCTAAAAAATGCACACCAGGGCTATATGTGCACGAACAGCTCTTAGGCCAACCCCATTTCCCCCTTCCCACATTACCGGAAGGATGCTCTCCCTGCTCTTATGCTGTCCCCACAGTCCTCTTTTCTTTGTGCCCAGAACAGTACTTGAACATTTCTGTGTTTTTATGTACTGGGAGGGACAGAATTAGCTATGGAAAGACAAAATCATTATGCTGAAAAGGCACCATGTGCTCTGCCTTAAAACACTTCACTGCTGGTCCCTCACGCCCAGCCCTTGCCCCAGGGGGGACCATTCCTTCTGTCCATACTTGCCCACAGCTGGGAAGCACCTGCACTGCCCACAGCACCCTCTCCCTCCCCTGCTCATCCACAGCCCACCCACCTCTCACATGCACAGAGATTTAGGTACTTGATAGCAACCCTCGGTTTTTTAAACCAATAGCAAATACCAGAAGCTGAACTCAGATAAGGTTTTCAAGTGGGCTGCTTTTCCTTTTTTTCCGTTTTGACAAATACGGTAGTGACCCTGTCCTTTTGCCGAAGTTATCGAAACTGTTAACTGAACACGGTGTTCAAAACGCAACACATCTCAGAGAAATGCTGCTGAAGCCGAGTGCCAACTTACACCTCATGCTGCTCTGTCAGCCAAACCACCTGCAACATCCCAACACACATCACTGGCAGGAGGCACCAACACTCACATACACACCCTGTTATATTATCAGGCAGCAAGGCTGACAAAAACATCCCCTTTTTCTATCACTGTTGGACCTCAATGAAATGAGCAAGAATTAACACCGGTATTTTGACAAAAAAAACACAAGCTGGAAAAAAGGTAGAGACACACTATCACAAAAGTCAACAGACTGACAGAAAAATACATACCAGACAACAAGCAGCTATGCAGGTGGAAGAAAAGTCTCATTTGCATTTAGAGGAATGAAATGAAGAACGTTAATGAGGCAGAATCAACCATCACAAGAATGGCTTTACTCCAATTAGCACTATGTTGTGCTCTATGCTGTTACAGGTTCTGTCATCAAGCAGACTACATAGGTCTCTTCAGATTTTTTGCACCACTGGGCTTTCTTTATCTAACAATCAATCATTAATTTTTTAATCTTTTTTGCTTTTTAAATAATATGTGTAAAAAATTCCTGATGCATTTGCAAAAGCACTCCAGTATTTTGAAACATTTTGTACATAATTCTTGTCTGCTTACACTTACTTGAAACATCAATTTTCATCAAGGCTAGAATTATCTACTTCTCCGATTCGTAATTTCCTAGTGTGTGTTATCATCCTTCTGCAGAATCTACATTTTTGTTTTCAAAACATATGGCTTCCTAATCCAGATGGCTACATCTTGCCATATGTGAACAAAGCATAAAAACAATGCTGTGCTGCAAATGGAGAGACAGGCAGCTGAAGTGCCTCCCATGCTACTGGGATGTATCTGGTTTTATAACATTACTCTGACAAACAGCAGAGACTGACAAATGTGAGCCAATTCTGTCTCTACTTTGGAAAGCTCTCAAAAAAAAGCTCAAATGCTTTTGTACAAGTAAGATTTAGGAGAGATGTAACTTATTAGCAACATCACTGAAACACCTGCAAAGATTCCTGCTGTGAGGACATAAAGACAGACAGGAAGCATTGTTTTATCTGCCAACAATTACACTCTGTATCTGATAATGCTTCAAAGATATACCAGCACCTCTTATCTAGGCAGGAGGCAAGACAGATAAAACTGGGTTTGGGGGAGATAGCAACTTTCTCATCTTCCCCTCATTCCTGAGACAGGTTGAACACACTAAATAGACACAGTCCTAATGGCAAAATGAAAAAGCAGAAGAGTAAGAGCAGAGGGAAAAATCCAACACATCAGGAAATAAAATAATGTGAGAGAGGCACTAGAAAAAACGAGATTTAAAGACAATCTGTCTCTGCCGAATAGCAAATATTAGGCTTTAAGATTTGCAAAAGCAATCAGAAGTATGACTGCAACAAGTCTAGGGATATTCACCTAGATATCAAATAACCTGAGGGAACAGCCTTTCTTCCAATCTTTCTCAACCCATTCACAATAATTTTGACTTAAAATAAGGGAAAAAATACCCCAAAAAATTATTTTAAAAGGTCACTGACCAAAAAGTCAAATTAACTCCTACCTGAAAAGAAAAAATAACCCAAGCAAGGGTAAACTGAATAAAATTATTAACAGCAGCAGCATTCCAATGAGGATTTACAATCCCTCCAGTTCCACTTCCTTACTACATCATTCTAATATGCCACTGGGACAAGAGAAATGGAAGCAATGCTTTGGGGGTTATATTAATAGAATGACTGATGTATTAGCACTTATCTTTGCCTGACCACCTGCAGTTACCAACCTGGCCATCATCAGTGCCAGTGCCATGAAAAGCATATTCTACCAGGCTGTGACGGGGCTGCTACACCAGCAACATCGCTGCAAACAACTGCATGGATCACCACTGCTCCCACAGCTTTCCATCCCGCAGCACAAACACTTTGACAACAAAATATGGTAGCTCTCCATACTGCTGCCTTAACAGGTCAAAACCACAATGCTCTCAACAATTACTCTTGAAAGTACCAATCAACCCATAGCACTTCACCCAGGGAAAAATCATTGTATCAAACTGTCCTTGCTGGTCGTGTGGGTTTCCACATCTTTTTGTGCATTTCTGACTGTCTTTGTTCCCTTGAAGTCACAGATACCCCAGATAAAGAATTTATAGACTACCCTTGAAATCTCTAATGGATGGGAGAGAGCCTACTTAAGGAGTATGAGGGAGAATAAAGAACCATGAAGAGTAGACTTGAGATGCCTAAATACTAGGAAGGACCTTAAGTATTATAGCATACCCTACAGTTAAACTAATCACACAGATTTATTCTGAAAGATTTATTCTAGTACTTATTAGGAAATGAGTTGAGTGATACACTCATGTCTTATTTACCCCTCCAGAAACAATAAGGATACTGATTCTGCACCAACATACCCACCACACCCGCCAGTGAAAGTGTTTACAATGGGATTTATACAGCCTCCAAACATTCATTACGAATTGTTTAAAACGACTCTCAGATGTATACAGAAGTAGGACGATCCTTCCCTTCAAAACAAATACACAAATTAAACTGAGAATCAAAGTCTTCTGTCACATATGAGTTTTAAGGAGGATTAAATGATAAGGCTTACAAGCCATCCCGGGTGCTGCCCCAGCAGCCGCCTACTCAGTCCTTCCCACCGCTCCTGTCCCGCCACCTCAATTCACCCCAACTCGTGGGCAGTCCGGCTCCACAGAGCTCCCCAGGACAATGCTCGAGGGTGCCGCTTCCCAGGACAGACGCTCCGCGACCCCCGAGCACGTGGTCGCAGAAGGGGCAGGAAGGCGGCCCCGGGGCGCCCCGCAAGGAGCCGAGCGCGCCCCGCCGCAGCCACGGGCAAGGGATCGGCCCCGCGCCGTGCCGTGCAGCGCTGGCTCCGCGGAGGAAGGCGCCCGGTCCCCGGCTCGGCCCCGCCGCTCACCCGCCTCCCACTCCCGCGGCACGACAGCTCCGCGGCCCGCCCGCACCTCCGCCGCCGCTTCCGGCGCTCCTGAGCCGTCGGCGGAAACGCCCGCCCATTGGCCGCAGCCGCGCCGGGAGCTGCGCGTCGGCGGAAGCGCGACGGGCCGGGCGGCGGCGAGAGACGAGTGAGCCCAGTGTCTCGGGTGTCCCCCCGGACCGCACCTGCGCCTCTCCGGGCCGCGGCGCACGATGGGCTCCCGCGGGGACTGAGCCCCGCCGTGACGGGTACACCGGGGCGGGGGTGCCGCGGGTGTCGGGTGTTCACAGCTCGCTCGCTTCGGGCCTTTGCGGAATAGGAAGGGATGAAATAAGCAGCTGGTCGGGGCCGCGCTCTGGTAAAGGAACCGCAGGGCGATGTTATAGCCAGAAGTGTTAATACAGCGTGTGGAAGTTCTTGAGCAGATTCTGTTTCTTTAGTGTCGCTTTGCTCGCGCTGAGCTCTGAAATAGAACCGCGTGTCTCGTGATTTGAGGAGGAAGGGCCGTCACGAAGTGAGTTACCCAGATCTGCCCCTCCCGGGTGGAGTTCTGTGTGAGACCAGATGCGATTGAACCAAGCAGCTTTTCTCCCATCTTGGCTGTGCTGGGAATCTCTTTAAAAAGATACTGTTGAAAAAGCTTTTATGGGCTTTCCCTTTGGAGCATGGGGGAAATGGTGCATAGAAATTATGAACTTCTGAGGGCCCTAGGTCTCTCCAAGTTGAGGCGAAAGAAGATAGCCCAGGCCCTGGCCTCCAGCGCACTCCTTACTTCTGTAGGTATTGTACATTTGTTGTCGAGTAAAGCACTTACTGTTGTATCTTCATTCACAATAAAGTCTCAGCGAACGCTGTGAACACAGGGCCCCCACAAGCCAGCCAACACCACGTTCAGGCAGTACTGGGGATGGAAATGGAATCACATCATGAGATCGGTTTGGGACAAAATTCTGCCCATTTTGGCCAAGGTCGATGGGACACCTACACATAATCTGGAAAAGGAACATATATAAATTATATTTGTTTGATAAGTAGTCCGGGTTGCCCAGTCTTGCTGTCCCTAAGCTTTTGTGGTTAGATCAGTACATAAAAGTACAGTGATCCTTTTTATGTTCCTCTTTGGCTTGAGCAGGTTGTATTCTTTCTTTGCTGATAGTGCTAACTTTATTTATCAACTCTTGATCTTGTTTAGTATTTGCTTGGTACTATTTAAGTGACTATGAGATAAAACAGATTATGCTCTTACAGCTTGTTCCATGCTCCTTGTGCAGGGCAGAATTGTTGCAAGTGGTTAATACCCCTGTCAGGGACCAAGGAGAACATGAGTTTGGTTTTGTCCTTTGCCACAGGCACTTGATTATAAGCCTGAGCCAAGCTCCTGCCACAACTAATGGTTTGTTGATTTGGGTGTAAACTCTGTTGACACTATTAAATCAGGAATAAAATACTGTGCTTTAAGGGTCAAGATAGAAAAACTCAAATTAATTGCTCTGAGTGGGAGTCTCTTGAGAAACTTGCTCACAAATCATTTATGCATACTTCAGTTGATTAAATCATAAATCTGACCTTGCTGCTCTGCACTTAAAAACAAACATACAAGTTTGTGCTTTTAAGTTGAAATACCAAAGTTAAGTCATGAAACTATCAGTAAATTAAGGCTCCACTTGATGATTCAGAGGCATCTGAACTGTTTCGGTGGTGCCCTTATATGTTCTGGGGTAGAGTAGAAAAACCAATTACTGAAATTAATCATTGTCCTTTTGTGATATCCCCAGCGCTAGTGACAGATGCTGCATTAAGTGTATTGGATTGAAACAAAACATATTTGTGTACCTGATCCATTTTTCAGGAGACTTAATCATTGCTGACAGATGGCTCTTGTCAAAAAATGGCTTCTTTTAGTTCTAGTTGTTAGAAAAGACAAAAAAGATTGAATTCAAGAAGTCGTTGTAATGAGACATAACTCTATTGTCAAAGTTAATATGTGAAAATGATAAATGAAGAAGGCATTAATATTACAGAGAGGCTATTACATTAATGGGAATTGTGTGTAATTCTGTGGAGATATTGTAAAGGCTTTTAGCCAATGCTTTAAAGTTAACTAACTAAGGTAATACCTTGAAGACCAAGAAAACCCCAGAAAAGTGTTCAGGGTAAAATAGAATTGTTTTGATTTGTTGGAAAGTTCTAGCAGGATACAGCCTTGAAGCCAGGCTGTACATGACTTTCAGGTGAGTCTCATGCACCAAGAAGAAAGCTCAGATGTTTTTTTGGTTGGTTTGGGGATTTTTGTGAGGGAAGAGGTTATTTTTTTTTCTTGTCAGCTGAGCAGAGAAGCTGATAATCATGGAGAGAGAATGTGATGAAAATGTTAAACTTACATTGAAGAGTTCTATGAAGTTAGAAAATTCCTGAAGTAGAAGGACTTTCAACTTTGTAACAATGAGCCTCCAGATGACATGTCTTGTCTAGAGAGTTACCTGAAAGCTGAAAGTGGCATTTTTTACTCCTCCCACTAGAAAACATCATTAGAATAAATGGTGATAAACATAGAGTTACTGTACTCCCTCTTCTATTAAAGTTGTGTCTGTACAGGGAGTCAGACATTAAAAATAAGAAGTACTTGCACAGCAGTCCTAAACAATACAAATTGCTAAGAATATTTGGGCAGTTGGAGTAGCAAAACTGTTAAGCTTAAATTTGTCCAGGAGAGTAGAAACAATGTTCAACCTCAGCTGTCTGGCAGCCAGTGCTCATGGGTGCAACTCTTTCAGCTTCTTCTGGGCAAAGCAGTGTGCAGCTGAAAATGGTGGCTCTATAGGCTGCATCCATTAATCATTTCCTAACAACTGTGCTATTAGTCCAGTAGGAATCTCCACATGATGTCTCGCCTTCTCTGTGGAGGTTTGCACTGTGGCGCTGTGGAATGTGCAGGCTGGCTGCTCTCTGGTCGTGCCGTTCTCCCTGGTGCCTGCCTGCCCATTAAAATGGGGGCTTCTTGGTCTGCTGTTACAAGGTGCTCCAGCTTCTCTTGCCTTTTAGGCAGAGTGAAATTGTTGTATCCAGACACTTGAGGTTCACTTCCAGTGTTTTCTCATCCACTGCTGCAATATATTAGCACTGGCAACATACCATAGTGCAGTGTTGAGATCGCTGTTCCCAAATCCTTCTATCCACTGTACATCTGGATAACTGCACTTCAGGCCCTCTATTCATGTGGCATGTTGCCAAGTCAGTCTGGTTAGGCTTGTCAAGGATACTAATGCCGAGCAGAAAGGAATTTGGGATAATGAATCCAGTCTGCCCAACAGCAGATGCAATGTGTGGCCTTTATTGCAAATTTATTCTGTTTTCATTTGCTTAACCTTTGTGTTGCCATTTTTGCTCATGCCAAAAAAGTCTCTGAACATGGAAAACCTCAAACTTCAATCTCTTGGAAACTGCCACTCAAATGAATTGTGATACTGTAAGCATGTCAGGAAAGAGAAGCAAAGCACTTGGATAATCAGTGTTTACTGGGAATATCAGGCCTTCAGATAACTGAATCATGAAATGCCAGAAAGTATCAGCCAGATTAGAGTGTGATATTAGTTACTTTGTTGGCACTTGGCCAAGCAATCTGTTCAGACTGCTACACAAGAAGTCCCCTAAGAAACTGTAATATGGTGGATGCTGATTTTAATACCTTAGGTTTCTTATCCCTTCATCAGCTTTTGTCTGTGTTTTTAAAATGAGTCGGTCTTGCTGAAGAAATGGCTTGATCCTCGGTTGGGAATTGGCTAGATGTGCCAGGAAGCAGTAATAAGGCTGTAGGAAAATGAACAGGGAGGTAGAAATTGGACTGTATAGGGAATGGGTTTTCAGTACTATTTGGTGTGGCTTTTCATAAGGGCTATGTTTTGATCTTAAGTTTTTCTCACTTAGCTCTTGGTCTGAACCATGGCTACAGAATGTATCAAAAAGAGTGTTCCGCACAGACTTTACGCCACTTAAAATTTTGGGAAATGTCCAAATGTCAAGAAAAACATTTGTCCTTTATTCTCAAGTTAGTTCAGTTACTCTTCACCTAGTATTAGATGATGTGTATGAAGTTATAACAGTATTTTTACTTGATTCATTGTTTCCAGACAAACTCAGTTTCAAGAGCATAGAAAAGATTGGATATTAAAATGGAAAGATTGGAAATTTTCCTGCTTCCTGCCAGGAGAAAGCTGCCTAATCAGGAGGAGAAAGGGGAGTGCTTTTACAGAGATGCTTTACAGTCAGCTCTGGACACATGCAGTTCTAGAGGAGTACAGAAACCTGAGCAATAGCTAAGAGAGGAAATGAGAACATGCTGCTTTAACATTGTACTACATTGACTTTAAAATGTATTTATCTCCCTCTCCACAATAATTAGGACTCTGCTTTAGGGAGGCTTTTTTTTCCCCCTGAACTAAATGTATTTTATTCTATGTTGAATGCAGCTGAACTGATACTTGTAAAAAGAATCAGATCATGCTGGTTCTGGTACAAAGGTCAATAATTTCACATGTTGGCCGTAATGTTTAATAAATGGACATTGCTTGTTTCTTTTGGCCCCCAACTTTTCTTATTGCACAGGTCAGCAGAGGATTATGTTTTTTCATGACTAGAAATTTACTGACAAAGAACAAAAATATGTTTGGATCCAGGAGAGGAGGAAGGAATGTATGTCTTCTGTAGCCCGTGAAGGCAAACACTAATTTTCCTGTAAAATGATGCAAGGGAAATTAAAGCTACGCTCTCCTACAACTTTATCATGGCTGTCTGGGCTAGCTTTGAAATAAAATTGAAAGTCTTGAAACCATTTCTTAAGTTGATTTCTTTGTTGAATGCAGTTTAACTCTTCTCTCTTTTTCCTTTCATCAGAAAAATGAGTGGTGGGTTGGCACCAAGCAAAAGCACAGTGTATGTCTCCAATTTACCCTTTGCTTTGACAAACAATGATCTGTACAGGGTAAGTTTTAAGAGATGCATTGTTTAGATCAAACTTGTTGACAACAATTTTGAGTGTAAAATCAATACTGATATATATAAGTTTGTCATGATAAATTTATTATTAGAGAAATGCAATTATCTATTGTTAAATCTTTTTATTTTGTTTTATATTTCAGATATTTTCAAAGTATGGGAAAGTTGTCAAGTAAGTGACCTGATATGGCCTTCTATTTTTGTACCTCTCATTTTAAATATTTCATGTCTTTCCTTCACTTGAAAGTCTTGAGCTTTTTGTAATTTAAGTATGAATGTGGAATATGAATGTATTGAAGTTCTGTTCATTTTTAATAAAGTATAAATTTAATTTAACAACTGGAAGTTCTTGCAGTTACATACATAATACAAGAATATTTGTGTTGGGGACAGGTTTTGCTAACCATTTCTTAAGAGCAAGTAGAATGTTACTACATACCATCAGTCCTTTCTCTGAAATGGCTGAAACAGTGTTCTTCTAGTAAGTATTATTCCCCTTTCCTTGAGTACATGTGGGGCACAGTGGGTAAGTGTGAAAGTGGGAGCTTTTTCTTAGGTGAACTAGATGTCACAGTTCCCACAACTGCAGTGTACAGTTCTCTGTGATTCTAGAGGGACTTAGACTCTTACTGTGACTTACTGTGACTCTTGTTAGAATGTTGTTGTGAGTGCTTAGTATTTTACTTAAAGCTAGATGTAAGGCTGCACTGATGGGTTTCACTATGTGGGGCGTTCATGAACAATATATGTGAATATCTGCCTCTGGGTTCAAATGATAGAAAGAAATGCCACAGTAAGGAACTGACTGGTTTGTTTATTTTTTTTAATTGGTCAGAATAAGGTGACTCAAGTCTTCAGTTTTTAATCCTAAACCAGCAAATATCTTCTCTAACTTCTAGTAGCTGTTTCAGTAATCTGTGAGATACAGAGTTTCAAAGTTTTTGAAGTCTCAGAAGTGTGTTTCAGGTGACAAATAGCGGGAAAAGCCAATATATCCTGACTGTTATGATTTCAACTCAGTTTGTGCAGTAAGAAATCAGACTTTCTATGGCTCCAAGTAGTTCCTGTCTTTTTAAAGATCTGTCACACTTGATTATTTCTATTCTTGTGTTAATTACTGATATGTCCAATATCCCAATTAGAAGCCTGACAGTCATACCAGGCTTCTGTTGGAATTCTTCAAAGAATAGCTTGGCAAAAAAATTAATAGAATTAAGGTCAGTTTTATTGACTCTTGAACTTAATGCATGCAGTTGGACATGTCTTGTCCAAGAGGCTTTGGTGGTAAAACTGTTCTAAACTCAACCCTTTTGTGCATGTGTTTGGGGAAATTTGAGCTTAACTGTGTTTTTATTTTATAAACTTTTTACCATGTAGGTCATCTGTTACTTATACAGGTTGTATGGTAGGCCTTCTGTATTGAAGTGGGGTTTGGTGGTTTTGGTTACTTAGAATTTTGGCTTGCCTTATGGCTGAACCTTGTTCTGCCTGTGGTGGACATAGGGAGGAGTGTAATCCCTACTTTTTTATGTGTACTTTTATTTTTATGTACATGCAGACTGACATTCTGGTTCTCACTACTGTTGTTTTGTTAGGTTTTTTCAGGACTAAATACAACTGACATTAAGATTGAAAGAATTGAGGTTGTGTGGGTTCCTGCCATACACACCCCCTGGCCCTGGCTTGTAAATTTTTTCCTTCAGGTTTTGTTTTACTGTTTCTAGATTTCCCTGAACTTCTCAATGTGCTATTGAAGCTGTTGATTTCAATGTTTGACTGAAGATTTAACTTTGTATGTCATGTGAAATAACACATGCATCCGTGATCCTTGGATTTCATTTGGAGATATTTGTAGAACAATACTGCATATAGTTAGTGTTTCCTATTGTGAACCTGTTTAGCTGATTAGTCCTACACCAACATAGATTTCTCAGTTTGGAGGCAGTTCACACTGTGCTTTTCACCAATAATAGCAATGGTCAGATTACTCCTGAATTTTCCTTTTGCCTCCAGTATGTGTAGTTCCCTCCAGTTAGGTTGCCTGTAAATCTAAAGATTATGTTCTCTGTTCTTCAAGTCACCCAAGGGAATTAAGAGTGATACTGGTCCCAGAAAGACCCTACGTGTTTTTTTAAAATCATCTCCACTCTACCTCTAAACACATGGCCAGGTTAGCTGCTCCTCTGAATTCTGTTAGAGTGTCTTTGTTGTTAAATATACTTTAACCCTTTTGCTGTATAACAAAGCTAAGATCCCACTGAGATCTTTAAGGAAAAAATATCTCTGAAGTAATTATGGTGTATCAATAATGTGGTTATATGTTTCCAGAGTTACCATTATGAAAGACAAAGACACCAGAAAGAGCAAAGGAGTTGCCTTTATTTTGTTTTTGGATAAAGAATCTGCACAAAACTGTTCTCGGGCACTTAATAACAAACAGGTAAATTGTGGAAAGTTTTTATGACTGGAGGGTTGGGCTTTCAGTCTCAAAACATTTACGTTTTCTTTCCAATTTTCTGCAGTTGTTTGGAAGAGTAATAAAAGCAAGTATTGCCATTGATAATGGAAGAGCAGCAGAATTCATTCGCAGGCGTAACTACTTTGATAAGTCTAAGTGTTACGAATGTGGGGTGAGTAAAACCAAAAATGAAGAGAAATGGACAAAAGTTGTGGGTTGAGATAAGAACAGCTCGATAATTGAAATAATATTAAATAATAGTAATAGTTGATGGTAATGAAAATGAGAGTGACAAAGAGAAGTAAAACCCAAGAAAGATAAGTGATGCACATGAAAACTTGCAATGATAACCTCCTTTGCTTCAAAATACCTGCTTTTGCTATATCTTTGGAAGCTCATGATTTAGCTGTCAGTAAAATAAGTATACGAAACAACTGTTTTATATAGAAGTGAGTTTTAAGTTTTAATTAATTCCTGACTTTTCCTGAACATAGCAATGTAGGACATTGAGATTTGGATAGTAGTTAATGTCCAATACAAACTTGATTTATATTCATAACACTTCTTACAGCAAAAATGTCGCCTCACTCCTGTGTCTCAAATTGTTAATTCTGAGGTTTCTATCTTATCTTGAATATAAACGGTGTGTAGTGTATTCAGTTATTGCAACAGCCAAAGAAATCTACTGCACTCGTAGCTTGTTCTCAGTTTGCAGTTAAGCATGCGTATCACCACCAATCTCTTCGTTTCCATGGCAAGTCTAGAGAAGAGTGTCTTCTGTGTGCTAATTCAGCATTCCGTTTATCTTACTAATTGCTTCCAGTTTTTCCTCCATGAACTTCCCTCATGATGTGTTTTAATGTACAGTTGTTTGTAATGGCTTCTGTTAAGCAGTATTTCTTTTTCTCCAAGGAAGCAGGACACTTAAGTTATGCTTGTCCTAAAAATATGCTGGGGGAGCGGGAACCACCGAAAAAAAAAGAAAAGAAGAAGAGAAAGAAAATAGTTGAGCCAGAAGAAATGTATGTATATTTAGTTACATGTTACTACTTTTTTTAGGAAGCTTTTTCATACTAAACACTTAAATTAAAGATCTATATTTTTTTACTCCCTCTCTCTGCACAATGAAGTGAGGAGGAAGAAGAAAGCGAAGAGGAAGGAGAAGACCCTGCTCTAGATAGCCTCAGCCAAGCCATAGCTTTTCAGGTACAAAATTGAAGCATGGCATACTTATTTTTTAAATTCAACTCCCTTCTTTAGCTGCTTTTCAAAAGCTCTGATACACATGCATAAGTCTGTCTGCTCTATAGCACTCAGCAGGCTCTGGTGTGGTAGCGGTAGTTGGTAACTATAGTTGGCTTCTTTACATTGCAGGCATGTTCAGTGGCATTTTGTTTGGGTTTTTTGCTCTTTCACTGTTGCTGTATTTGTGTGTTGCAGCGTTTTCTTTCCTTTAAGCCCCTTTGCTATTTGCTTCTCTCATCTCTGCTGTGATGCTTTGCTAGGTTTTTGCCCACAAATCCTTCTTTACTTTGTTAAATGAGGAGACAGAAAAATAGCCATGTGTAAGTGACCAGACACATCCTCTGCCCTCACTAGAATGTCCTTGAACGTTTATTACTGGGGCACTTCCTTTGCCTAATAGAGACCATCGCATTCTCTAATAGACCTCATCTCCCAAAACGTATTGAATGTATATCTTGTTATGTAGCTAGATTACCTGTATTACTGTCTTTATCACTTCTTTATCTATACACCCTTTTGCTTCACTACACAAAACAAGCCTGACCTGATTCTCAAATTTCTTGGCTCCCCGGTCAACAGTTTTCCCCTGTCTGCCTGTCCCCCCGCTTGCTCAAGCAGGGCAGTGGTGCTTTTGTCAGTTTGGTATCATAAAAAGCCCTTAAAAGTTAATAACTTTTTCTGAATATGACTGTAATGAGTGCAGAACTTTTACATGTTGTAGTCCAAAAAATGATTCAAATATGCACAATTTTTCTTCCTTTCCCCAAAAATTCCGTGATTGGAAATAAAACATATAAAGCCAGGAAACATTTCTATCACCATCCAAAGATTTTAAGTGGTAAAAATAGGAAGCTTCTATTTAAACTATTAGTTGAATAACCTTCAGAAATAATCCCCAAAGACACTCATTATCTGAATGAATGACTGCAAAGGACAACGGATAGAAGACTTATTAGTGGAACAAAACCGATTCAATAACAGCGGTTTAAAACATGAGGCATTCTTTGCTTTAGATCTCAGCAGCTCTATATTTTTGGAAGTTTGCCAGGGGCAAAATTCCTCTCTTTGAGAATACAGGATAGTCCAGGCGGCCTGCCGTGGTGTGGAATACAGCTTGCATGTGAGAACTACTTTCAGAACTGTTTCCTAGTGCTTTGATCATGCAGTTTACCCAGAAATAAACCCTTGTCATTCTTTAAGTTTTATAATAATTCAATGCATATTGATAATTCGCATTATTATTTGTAATGCACCTTAATTTTTCTTAATCCCAGATAATACTTTTCCTTCCTTCATTATAGCAAGCCAAAATTGAGGAAGAACAACAAAGATGGACACAGACTGCGGGGGAATCTTCAATTTCAGATGATTCAAAACGTCCACGGATTAAAAAAAGCGCTTATTTCAGTGATGAGGAAGAACTTAGCGACTGAAATAATACTGTTCTAACTGCATATGTAAGATATATATAGTGTACATTTTGTAAAGTGCTATAAAGTGATCTGTAATACAGGTTCATTTTGGTGTTGAGAACACTGAAAATCATGTTTTATTTGTATTCTGTCCCCTGACTCTCTCATCTTTTTATATCTGTGTCTCAAAACCTTACATTTCAAGGCAATTTTTTAAGAAAATGATGTGATTGTACGCTTAAATCCAGAAAAGTATCTGTGAGAATGCGTCTTGCAGTTAGTATCTTGACCCAAGTACTAGAGGTGAAGTGTTTTATGAGAGAATTTTCCAAGGCTTTTTTCCTGAGAGGAGTTCCTCTTAGGATGACTGTCTGCACCACTGATGCTTTATGTATTGGTCTGTTTGGAAGCAATGCTTTAGTAGTACTTAAGTAGAATATGAATCTTGCACTAGTTCCTCTGCATAGGGTTGAATTTCAGCTTTAAGCATTGTCTTTTAACTCTTCATGCAGTAATATAATAAATTATTGTCACATCAACACTGTTTCTCCTGACTGCGGTTTGAGTGCCTAACAGTAATAAGGGTTATACACAGGGTTTTAAATACATTCATATCTGACCTGGATCATAGTCGTGTGTGGATCTAACCTGCATCACAGCCATCTGAACCTGTTGGCAAAATTCAAAACGCATAGTTTCCTACATGCCTAAAAATCAGCTTTCGTGTATACTTGGAACTGTCATGGTCTCTTAGCAAAATATGTTGCCACCTGTTCTGCACATAAAGCAGTTCAGACTGTTTCTGTCCTTAGGACCTCTCTGGGGTTCTAGGCATGTTGTCCTGTAGCCGTGATTGTTCCCAAAACCACAGACATGTGGTGATGGTGGTACCCATTTAATATTGTTGTGTATTCTAAACTCTTCATTTTAGGAAGCTCACGATTTCACACTTGGAAGAAGAGACAAGCTGGCCTCTTTCTGTATTCAGTTCTTCCTGTTTGCTCATCAGGACTTGATTTTCTTCCAAATACAGAAAATGTAAATCCAAATATACCATTATGTATTCTTAATTAATACCAATTTACATTCAAATATATAACTGGGTTCAAAGCAAAGAAACACACACACACCCTCTAAGCTAATTTAAAGTAGTGACATTCAGAAGGTCGTTCTGGTGCCTTCTGTTGCTCCTTAAACACAAGAATTCAGAAACAAGAATGAAGTAATACAAGTTTTCTCTGTGCAAGCTACTCAAGTCACCAGAATAGGAAGGAGTATTGGGGTCTAGATATAGGAAGATCTTGGACTCAGTAATCCAAGGAATGTTTTTAAGACTGACTTTGACTTTTTGCTGAAAGTACTATATATTAAATCTGAAGCTTCCTTTACTGAATTTTAGGAAGATCTCAATGAAGTGATTAGACAGCAAGCTTCAAACTTTTATTTCATTACACTGTGTAATGTAGTAGTAGAACTACTGCCTTGAGACTTTTTTCAGGGTCATGGGGTCAAAAGGATTAGACTTATATGTGGAACACGATATTTTAAAATGTTAGTTTTAAAGTCTCCACTCGGAAGTATCCTCAAATAAAAAACATAACTGACCCTTGTTCTGACATGATTCAGTACTTTTTCCGGATTTCCGGTAGCCGAAGCACACTGATGTATCTTTCTGGTCTGCTGCTTCTGCCTCACTGCTTTCCCCGTAGGATTTGCTTTTGTCAGCATGAAGCAGTAGCTCAGTCCAGACTGTTACAACTGACCCAGTGTTGTTCCTCCATGCTCTTTTGTTCCAAGCATAAAGTCACTTGAGGTACTGTGATACATGAAGGGACGAGACCCACCAGCAGAGATGCGAGTGAATCTAAGGTTTATTCAGAAGCATCAGTATATATATATATATCTTTACTTCTAAGAGCTTTCTTGGTTACAGTTTACATACGTGATCACAGTCCTACAATAAATCTGTCTTCTTGACATGTTCCACTGTTACCTCCAAGGCCATGGTGAAGGAGTGTGAAGTGTGTGCGTAAAGCGTGTGCATCTTATGTTGATGTAGAAGTAGAAACTCATTCGTTCAGTTCTATCTCAGGTGCACACTGTGTCAGAGAGACCTTCCACTGGTACTGCTGGCGCTGCTGCTGTCGTTCTGTTTCACTCTTTCCTTAAACCAACACCTGTTAACCCAACAAGGTTGGTGACATTGGAAAAGAAACATAAAAATGAACCTGCTTCTGTGCAAAATTGGCATCTAGAATTCTTTACCTTTAATCATCTTCCTTTAACAGTTTTCTTAATTCTGAACTTCTATTGATTACCAGTGTGTATAGTTTTTGTCTTAGAAGAATGCACCTAATGCCTAAAACACAGTCTAAAGGGACTTTCAGGAATAGAATTTTTGCACTTGGCTTCATGAATCATTTTAAGTTCCAGTTCTTTATTGGCAAGATAACAAAGCATTTCTAGGGGAGAAATTCAGAATGCTAGCATTGGATAACTGTTACATTAGATAGCATGAGTACCTGTTCTGCTTGCTTGAATACAAAGTTGTTTCCTGCAGCACCTCGAATATGGCTGCCTCATCCTGAAAAAAATTTAAGGTCAAAATTTTGTCAACAAAGTCTCTTTATGACTTTCAGCGTGGAGGGATTTGTTCCCGTTCATGCCTACCCTCGCTTACTCCAATGAGCATGGCTTCAGGTTTCCAACAGAATCCCATCAGTGCCGAGGAGCAAGGGAAAGTGTTAACTAGGTTCCTAATTTAGATCAGGCCAAGAGAGTGCAATTAGTGCGCAAGGCTCGAGCAAGGCAGTGGTGCTCTTGTCAGTTTGGTATCATAAAGCACCGATTGTGGAAGCAGGAAACAGTGTGGGTGGCTCTATGGCTCTGGGCCAGACAGGTGAGACTGTGTAGCCTTGTTATCAAAAGAAGAACAGAAAACGCCTTGTAGAACACCTTCCTGTTATTGTTAGAAAAACCACAGAGTTTTCTTCTTGAGGGGTTCATGTGCAGGTTGTGTGTTGGTTTAGAGTTATTTTTAATTCTTTGAGGAGCTACCTTAGGCTTGCAAGCGGAATTCTAGTTTTAGAGTATAAATAATATGGCTCTGATTATAAGAGAAAATTACACTAAGTGGCAGATTTTTTTTTTTTTTAAATAATGTCAAAAACTTGTGTCTTTCTGCAAATATCTAGTTATTAGATTTTGTCTTTCATATTTTCAAAACAGCTTGAAAATTGTCAAAATGTATTCTGGGTCGTAGGACATCTTGTCTGTTGAAACAGCTAACCACAGTAGTGTCTAAAAAATTGCTAGGAGATGCCTTTTATCTGTCCTTGGGGAAGAAGGGATATGGAAGTGGGATAAGGATGATTAGCTCAATTGATTATAAATGGTATTACTCATACTGTGCCTGTGCAGCACTTGTTAAAACCATTGCAGCTATGAGACAGAGGAGTAATTTTAGTTCATGTTTAGCAGGCTCCCACTATGGTTTTGGCATTTTCAGGTTACTACTCTCAGCAGAGCAATAGAAGGGACTGTAAATATAAAGAACTATATGTAGCTAAATAGGTGATCTCTGGAAGAAATTGTAAACACTTTATCTTTGGCTTCTGGGTCACTGTGTTCTCTGGCATAGCCCTTCTTTGATCTGCAGAGATGACTGATTGTAGCATGGGAAGGTGAGCTGTGCAATCTGTTTAGCTGTAGTCTTCTAAGACAAAAAACAATAAATGCCATTTTAAGATATCACAGTTTACATCTAGCTTTTCTAAGCAACTTAATAAGTGCTACTATGAATGTTTCTATTCTATTTTGCATCTGCAGTGTCAATATGATGATATATTCCATCACTCTTCTGCTATTGCTCTTCAATAAAAATATTTCAGATAATACTCTTCCAAATGTGCTATCTTAAAATAACTGGTATTAGATAGCTGATTGCTTCTTTTTAGTATAGATTACAAAACCATTTTTAGGTGTCCTTAAAATGTTCATACTCAGCAGCTTTGTTTATCTTACAGGTTTTAACAGGGTGAGGGTTTTTACCCGTAGCTGTTGAAGGCAGTATTAAAAATTACTGCGCTGTTCCCTCTTTAGAGAAAAAGGTGTAAAGTGGAGGATTTAATCACTGTTAATGTAGCTGACCTTGTTTCTTGTATCTGTCCTGGTATCTATAAAACATATCCTAGAAGGAATAAGCTGTGGAGATTATCCATGTAAAGAAAGCAGTATTTTTTAAGTTGAAGAATTGTACCGGTTTGAGAAACAACCTTCCATCACTGTTAGGCTAACCCTGACCCTGCTGTGCATTCAGACAGACAAGATGTGTGCTTATGCATGCATTTAATGGATGTGACAGGTAATGCAGCAAGTAAAGAGTTGCAGAAATTGTGGCAGCAGAATGTGATAAAAGCATGTGAAACATTTAACCAACCCAGTTAGGCAATATAGGTCACAGCAGCTTGAAGAAATACCAGTTACTAGTATGAGAAGTTTTCTGTCTGATGAATAGGATGCACCAGAGAATCAAAAGCAACTTTGAGGTTTTAAGTTCATGAAAGGCAATGGCCATGCGCCTACATCAAGATGAGCTGATCCATGAAAATTCAGTTTTATCAATATCCTGTTAAAGAGAATTAGAAGGCATCCAAATTTAGGTACTGCATCAAGCTCGGTGCAGTGCAGCAAAAACTGTCACTTGGTTGCAGGAGTAAAGATACATTATTTTAACTGCTTATGTGGAGGCAGAGGATGTAGATGTGTTCCGTTCAAAGAACAGATGTGGCTATGGAAGAAGGAGAGACCCAAAATAGAACCAAAAGGGATATTAAGGACTCTGTGGGTATACTGTGAAGTTCCAAGGCACTGAACTGTATTTTTAGAGTGGTATAGAGCTGCTTGTACTATGCTTGCTTAATTGAAGAATGAGTGTCTTGCATCTGAATATTATGAACCTTTTGATAGTACAAGTTTGTACTGGTGTTCAAATGCTCAAGAAAGGAAAAGAAACTAAAGGAGGATACAGTTCTACCAAAGACCTCACTTGAGATGTATTTGATGTGTGAATTTGATTAGGTGGCAAAGAGCCATCTGCCCATGAAGCCTGGAGCCATGAGGGTGCATATAAAATGAAACGACTGAGCAGCATATGGCAGTTAGGAAAGATGAGAACATGCAGTACTTGGGCGCGATGCTTTTGAGTTCATGAACCATGTATCTGGAATGAATGATTGTAGTCCTTGAAATTATGCTCTTTCCAAGAAAGTTTTTGAAAATTCATCAGCTAGGTTTATTTTCATCTGCTGCAGCATAACATTTTTAAATAGTGTTTTTACTGTGGGAGGCTTTCAGAGGAAAAGCTTAACCAAGGAAATTTGGTTAATTAAAATCTGGAACATAGTTCTGTAGCAAGGGTAGATTCTCTGCAAGTCCCATGCCTATGGCATCCCAGAGAATGCAGGGCCCCAGGGCCTTATTCATGTTCATATCTAATTTAGCTGAAGCTGCTGGAGAATGTCCAGAATCCTCTCCATTGGCTGCAAAATTTAGGTCAAGCCCATGATGAAGTACTTGAGTTCAGGACAAAGTAGCCCTTGCAAAACTTTCACCCTTTTTTCACTCTTGTGTTATTTGTGCTAGGATGGTGGATTTTGTACTGTATTGCACGCCTTTGAAATGGCAAACTGGTTGACGGGAAGGTACTCGGCTCTCTTGATCTGAATGTGGTAGGAGCACTGCACACAGATTACTCTGCACTTTTAAGGAAGGTGTGAGGAGTAATTGTTATAACAGCATTCTCTGGATGCAATTTCACTGCTTCCAGGGGCTGGGAGCCAGTGGAGAAGGGAAGGAGGCAGACAGGCCAGAGAAGGAATAAGCCAAATATCCATCCAGAATAAGTGTTTATCAGTTATGCTAAACATTTTTGGGTTTCCTTCTACAGACTCTCTTCTTCAGTGTATTTTAGATCAGAGTTTATGTGGATTGAGTTTATGTGGTTGTCTGGAGCACACAGGTGTAATAAGTCTAACTGGACAGACTTCTTTTCAGTCGTGTAGAAGTATAACGTGGATTATATTAATGCAAATGAGGTTTGCTACAACTTCATGGTATCTTCATGCTTTAACTGGCTTTTCCTGGGGCACAATGATACCTGTCTGTTAGAAGAACTATTTTTTGTAAACTTTCTGCATAGGTAGATTCTGACATGAGAGACTTGAATGCAGACAGCACAGTGGATTTGTGGAAATTAAGAGAATCTATTCTGGGTAAGAAAGGAAGGAGAGCTTTGGAAGTGAGAAGAAAACAAATAAGAAAAATAGCAGGTGAGACTGAGAATTTTGGTATAGCAGAGTTCAGCATCAAAATAAGGGACAAAAGGGAGCAAAATATGTTGACGAAAAATAAACATACGTGCCAACACACGTGCCTGTAGCATTAATTCTCCTCGATTTAAAGAAGGCTTTTATAAGAAATGAGTGATTTTGCATATTGCGGTGATGGTTTGTTTTTCACATTCAACTCTGAAGTCAGTTATCTGATTTTTCTCAGGTGCTAGACTTTACAGCAAAATGATAAAGATGGATGCAACTCAGTATTTTTTTGAAAAATAAGATCACAAATGACTTCCCAGTCTATCCTTTGTGTCACCAGTTATTGTTCAGGAGTGCTTTAGCCAATAACTGACTTAAAAGATGTAATGATGTATCCAAAAACTGGTGTCTCTCAAACTCACTTCACTGATGTCCTGTCCCTCCTTACCCCATGGGATTGTACTATTCAGAGCTTTCTCCAGTTTTTCCAGCTGTTGAGATGAAAAAGCCCTCCTGTCTCTCTTCACTTCACCATTGATATGATTTAAGCTGAGGGTTTTTTCTTTTTTCATAACATGCTATTGGTTATTCTGCCAATGATGAACATTTCCTCCCTAGATTTCTGACTCTCAGATGTATAGATTTCTGCTCTGTGGGTTTTTTATGTGTGATATCCAGTCTGCAGTCCAGCTTTAGGATGTCTCATTGTAACTATACTTTACCTGCAAGAAGCTTTTTTTAAAAAACAACATTGCTTTCCAGCTATGCCCTTCATTTGGTTACTCTCTCCAATAACTTTTCCACTTTTATTGTCATTGACTAAATTTAGTGTTTAAATAAAGACCTAGGTTTCCAACTGAAGGAGATTTTACTTGTTCCGGTTTTTCCTTCAGTAAGCTGCTACTAATGTGAGTGGTTCTGTCATCTTCTGTCTTACTTAGCCCATCTATTTTTTTAATTAATCAGAAAAATATAAAATGTTTAAAAATGGGAACAACCTTAGCAAGCTGAAGTGAACAACTAATAATAAAAGTTCATCTTATGTTTTGTTCTAAAACTACTTGTATTAATAATGAATAAGGCACAAGAAATTAATCCTAAAATCTGCTGACTGGGAACCTTCCTGACACCTCTGTTTCTCTTTCTTCTTGCAATGTATTTGGTATAGTTTCTTCACATAGTATGAATGAGTTAAATTGAATTCTCTGAGATTATTAAAACATACATGGTCATTATTAAATTAGTTGTAGCAAAACCAGTAATGAATCAGACAGGTTAATGTTTGCTGCCATGTTTGTTGACAGATATATCATAGTTAGGCTTCAGCTGATGAGAGAAGCCAAGAAACTGTATTTCAAATGTCTAGACATATTCCTTTGGAGAATACTCAAGTATGAGTTTCATACATGCCTCCAGTCTGAGTGGTAAGTGTGTGGTAGGTTGAAATGTGTGGTAGGTAGGCATTGGTGGTTCAGTGTGCTTGGCGCTCAGCTGCATCAAACCACGACAAAGTGCATTATTCATTGATAGATGGTTTTAAAATACGTATTTTGTGCCACATCATTATGATAGGCAGTATTTTTTATGTTGCTATCTTAAAAGGCTTATTAGATGTTTCAATTTTTTTTCTTTCTTTTTTCCCTCCTTCTTTTTAAGGGTTTCAGAGTTCATTGTGGGAATCTGGTGATATTTGGCAGAAAATACTTTAGAATCATATCTTCATTTCTAAAAGAGAAAGCAGAATGGTGAGGAATCTCTGTAATATTTGTACATGACTTCAAAGATACTGTCTTAAGCTTATGCATTTCGTCTATTGTACTGCAATTCACTTAGAAACAAAAATGAGCTCAATGTCCCTTTTCATAATAACAAGCTAACCAGCAGATAGTTATTCCATATTTTGATTTATGTTTCTATGGGTCTATAGTAGGGCTGTTTCCCAAATGTTCATATTTCTTACCAGCACTAGTGCTGCTGAATAGTGGTTTAGGGAAACCGCATTTCAACTCAAATTTCTGTTACAGGAGGGAACTGAGAGACTAGGAGGAGCCTTAGTAGGCTCTTATCTTTTACATGGCATAAATAGTTTGTTAAGAAACAGGAAAGTCATATGAAGCAAAGAAGCCACCTTGCTGAGGAGAAATGCCAGACAGCTGGTCATTCACTCTTACTGGTTTCCCAGCCTGCTTGTCTCATCCAGAGACAGTAGCTCATGTTTCACTTAGTAAAATTGTCATTGATACCATTAATTTTCAAATAGAGTCACAACACAACTGAAGCTGTGAGAAATGAGAAGTTGGAGCTCATGGGAAGTAGTCAAAAACAAAACAGGTGGTTCTTTTAAGAAGCAGTGATAAAGGCACTATTGCAAACTACTTCAAAGTGGAATAAAATTAGGAGTGAGCTAAGAACCCAACTTATGAAATCCTCAACAATGGTTTAAAAAAAGGGGGGGGGGAACCTTGACCAGTTCGCTAAGTGTAATTAGCACAAGAATACAGAGGCAAAAATCAAAAGATCAGCCAATCAAATGAGAAACAGTGTGTTGTACAAATACTGGAAAACAAAGAGTATGTTCATAGGGTAAAACCAGGGAGCAAGTTGATCCACCCTTCGACAGGGACGAGTCTTCAGTGCAGCAGCTGGAAGGCAGAGGTATTTCATCCTTCGCAGAATGGGCCTTCCCTATCAAAGCCAACTGCAGTGCTGGTAACAACCCATCAGAGTGCAAGCTACAGCTGTAAAAGAATGGGGTAGGGAATGCTTCAGTTGGTTAGATGTTGTTAAAGAGGTTGGGTCTTGCAGAGTACATAGAATTTGCATTTACAAGTATACACTCAGATTCTGGTTTTAAAAAGTGGGAGCTGAGGAATTTCAGACCCATGGTTTAAAATAAAAACCTGGGAACAAAACTATCAAGCAAAGAGGTGAGATGTAAAACGAAATTAATATAGACTCTAATCAATCTAATGTCTTTCTATACAAGGGTGTAGATCTTACATGTAAAAAAGAGGTGGTAGATGTCATTTATCTCGGCTTCATTGAGATTTGTGCTATTGTGACGTGGTAACAACATGGTGTAAATGCTACTACTGCAACCCAAGTGAAAATTTAGGGGGAATACTGTTTTCAGCAGCTCACAGACAAAGTGATGAGGCGTACTGAGGGGGGTTCTGCAGAGATCTGTCATGAATGAGGTACTGTTCTATAGTCTCTTTAAAGCCTTGGATGGTAGAATGGAAAATATGCTTGTGAAAACTTGTGAATAATGAGCATCATAGGACACCAGCTGTCTTGGATTTTCATCTGATACTGCTGAATATTGAATGGGCATAAGAATAGCTCTTCCTTTCCTGGTTGCTCCTGAGCTAATCAGTTACCTCCGATAACCTCTGCAAGTACCTTCTGTTCAGCCCTTGCTTCTCCCTGTGCTTCTTCCATGCTGGCATAGGCTGCACCAGCTGAACTGATCTGTGATCAAGGCTTATGTGTCTTTGTCCTGTGGGGACAATAGCAAGATGACTGATAGCTAGATAGAATATTTTAATAAAGGTTTTCCAGATAAAAATGAGACCAAAACCCCTAAATCTGGTTTTACACACCTAACCATTTTTCCATGTGTGATCTAAGCTTTCAGGAGATTCTATATCTCTTTCCCAGAGAATGGTAGAACTGATGTTTGGTTCATGAACACTTTAACATTTCAGAAAGTGAGCCTTTAAAACTGGGTGGGGTGAGTTGCTTTGGTTTGTGAAGGGGGGCTGTTTGTTTGAGGGGAGTGTTTTCTTTGTGGGTTTTTTTTAATCTTCAAAGCTGTGTAGCAAAACAAGACTCTCTTTTCCTTGGAGGCAAGTTTTAAGATCTTCAAAGCTAATAACTGTCCTCTGTCTTTCAAGGCTACGTCAAAGCCTGGGGCCATGGGCTGTATTTCCTATAGCCCCAAAAATTTCCATTATGCCTCTAGCTGTGATGCTCCTCTAAATATCAATAACCTGTCATCACTATAAATACCACATTTATAAAATACTTCAATGTTTTTAGATTGAGGGTAACCGTATCTTTGCCTGGGTTTGTGCTCCTTTACAAGAGGCCACTGGTGCTCTGGTGAAGTGGTTGAGGGAGACATCTGTTGCTAATGTAGTAAATGCCAAAGCTGAAATACGTACTTTCAGAGCTTGTTTGTGTTCAGCCCCTTTAGTCTGTCAACATGAAGTTTATCAGCATGTGGGGGAAAGAAAAAAATGAGAAACAGACTCTTGAGCACAAATAAGTGACAAAACTGAAAAAAAAAAAGGGCTCTTTAAGTATGTTCTTACATTTCAAGACTTTTCATTAGTTGGAAAGAGACTCTTGTGTGGGATCATCATTTAAAGAAGAGGCAACAGTAAGCAATTTCCATTAGATACCAAGAGACAGTAAACCTGGGTGAGGTGTTGGACATGTTCATTACATTTCTTATCTAATTGTGTGATACTATCGAGCTCTACTGACTGGAAACCCAGACAATCTCATTATGTACAGAATCATGGTGCTAAATAACAATGTGCTAAGATGAGAAGAGTCAATGCTTTAACTGTTTTGCAGCCCTTCAGGTATGTTTGCACGGAAATAAGATGAAAATTTCCAGGTCCTGCTTTGATAGATCACAGCTTATAATTATAGTCACGTTGCATGGGAACGTGGGCACACTGCTGGCTAGATTAGAGAAAGAGACATATTTTCTCCCTAAGTGTGCTAGCTTGAACCTCTTTTAGGAATTTGGATGAGAATGTGTTCATACTTTTTCTCATTTCCTCATTTTTATAGCTCTGAAAGGTCCGGTGGTTCTGCTTTGTTTCAGTTCTAGTAAATTCTTCTTTTGCTTGTCCTTTATATATTTCCACTGTCATCATTTGACTGTACTGTATTCCTTTTCTCCCTTTGCCTCAATCGGAGCTCTCCACCCCCTTCTGTGCTGTCTCCACCTCCCTCCCTGGAGGCAGCCCCTGTCATTATCACCTCTCCTTCACTCCTCTTTTCCCTGACATAAGCGAGAAGCTCGATGATACACAGTTTCCTGCTCAAAAGCAGGCTGCTCATGGCCAGCTTTTATTTACTCAATAGCCCTCTTTCACAACAGTGCTCTCCAGCTTGTTGTTGAAGATAGAGGGAAGGAAATGAAGGAGTGGTTTGGAGAGCAGAGGGGCCGAGCTGTGGGTCTGCCGCGGGCTCCTGCCCTGCGCTGGCGGACGCCGTGGTGCTCGCGCCTGGAAGGGCTCTGCGTCGTGGCCTAAAAAAGAACAGGACCAGGCTTTTGAATGCCTTGCTCCCCTCAAAATATTGCAGCTGCATACTACACGACACTGATAGGTCACTCCAGAAGGTGAAGTGTTCCCAAAAGGGGTGAAGTGCCTGTTGATGGGTCTCATGAGACCAGCCTAGCTGCCCATTCTTTTCCAGTTTTCAGTAATCATTTATATTTGACTTAAGTGATACCAGAAATCAAGTGACTGTTTTGGAGTGGAAACTACGCATACTGAGGCACCTTTGTGGCCAAGATGTTTTCTTGTGAATTGCTTCTTTCAGTTATGTGTTTAATTTGACCCAGAACATAGTTTAGTTACCTAATAGATTTGCTTATTTAGGTCTAGGCATGATTATTAACTCAAAAGTACAGTTTACTTGCAGTTTACTTCTTACAGAGCTACAGTACCTCCTTAGAAAGGTACCAGTTAATTTTCATTTCACAGTAGAACACATATTCTTTCCCAAATGTTGAACTCAGTTTTGAATCTGACAGGCCTTTTCCAGATGAGAGGCAAATGCATCTAACAATGCAGATAACAACAATTACCCACAAAAAGGCCAGCTAATATGCTGCCTCCCAAGTCATGTTGTTTTTATCCCAAACCTCCTTGGAGAGAGTGAGAAAGATTAAAACATACTGCAATTTCACCCAGGTGTCCTACTCCATACCTGATATTACCCAAGACAATGAGAAATAAAAGGTGGAAATGCTGAATATGCACTTCTGAGTGATGAATGCCCTGGAGCAACAGAAACTCAAGGCAGGTCCCCCAGGAGAAGAGTAGGATTAATGATCTTGATTGTTTTGTAATGATCTCTGATATGTTTTTCCTGTCATAAGGGGAAAAAAAGCTATTTGCTACATAAAAAAATATGTTGTAGAGCCTACCTAGTCCTAAAAGACAAGGGCAAGAAGTATAAATAACTTAGGGAGAGAATGAGTAGAGAGAGAGAGTCCTCCATAGTTTCATTCAGGAATGTGTCTATGATAGTTTAAGAAAAAAATAAATAAAAGAAACCAAAACAAATTCACATTTAATTTGAAGGAATTCTCGCATGTATTTCATTTCTGAAGTGCATAGACTGTGTCTCCAGCTGAGAAATGAAAAGCAAACTAAAGAACTCAAAAAGCATAGGAAGTAGCTTATGTTACCTTATAATAATGTATTTTCTTTAAGTAGAGAAATTGTGGTCAACACATTCTTCTCCAGGAGTGGTTCATACTGCAGATGTATGAATCTTGTACAGCTGTGGGCTCCCACCAAAGATGGCAGCCTTTCTGTCTTCATGTGCCCACTCCCATGTGTGTCCCTGTCCTTTTCCTTGCATCACACCAGGGGATTACGCAACTTCAGGGTGAATCAGCTTCCCTGATCCAACAGAAAATAAACAGGTTTTTGGTGGGGTTGCCGGAGAGATCTGAGCTGGAGGTAGGTGGGGAGGATGGGGAAGAAACTGGTGGGTGTGTGGGGGTGACTTCATTGCTTCCATCAGCTTTAGCTGGAGCAGCATTTCTGACTGCACTCTTAGGCAACTTCAAAACTGGAAAAGCACACTGGGAGAGTTGTTCTCTATCAATATGCTGCTCTCTATCAATATGCTGCTGGACCAGCAGTAAAGATTTGGGGGAGGAGGAGGTGACAATAAATGTGATGGAAGAGGCAGAATTCTGAGAGATTTGAATACTAAAGCGTATGGGATATTTTGGGAATGGGAAAACACCAGCTCAGCTCTTTTTGAAGAACAGAAGGAACCAGGCTCATGCATCTTCCATTATCTAGTGACTGATGAATATTTTTACTGAAGAAATTAAAATCTCACTCAGCTTCAACCAAAAAATACCGTTTTCTCATTTGCTCTTGTTCAGATATTTGCTACTGATCACAATCTGGTGGATGATATGCTATGAAAGGTGGAGGCAGCATAAAATGCCATGCTGAATAATTGATCACCACCCCTCCAGGCTATGTCTATGGGTGAATGCATATGCCAGTTAGGATGACTGTGTCCCTAGTTAATGCTCTTAATTGACAAACACTTGATCTGAATTAAAATAGTATCTTTAAAGACATCTTATTTATGTCAGAAGGTCTTTCATATTTTACAGTGTTTCTCCTTTATGTGTGTTTTTCTGATTAAATGCAGGCACCTTTTGGCCCTTTAATTGTATGGACATTTAGAAATTAATTATGTATTTTTTTAAAACAGTAAATCTTGATCACACGAAATCAATGCAAACCTCCTGTTCACCTTCCCACTGTACTTCTTTGTCCACTGTTTGTTGCTACCAAGTAGTTATAACTCCCTCATCTTAATAGGAATTAGGGAACAAAATAAAAGCCAATAGATCAAGTCCCTGTATCTCATTTACAAAGGCAACACGAAACAGTAAGGAGACAGAAGGCTAGACAGCAGCGTTGCTGAACTCAATATGTGGCAGAGATTTCCCACCTTCAAGTCCATTCTAGAGATTTCTTGGCCTTTCACAAGAATCACAGGAGGATAAGAAATTTTATCTGAAAATAGCTCCGAGTCCTAAACAATTAAAAATTTTAATGCAGCTGATATTACATATGGTGCCTTCTGGAATTTGCTTCAGATGCTGGAAGAACGGAAAAAGTCAAAGGAAAATTTAAAAAGCAAACAAAGGGAAAAACAACACCAAAACCCTGAAGGAGTTAAGAGAGTTGGAAAAAGGGCAGGATTAGTACCAAAACATACCATTGTGTGAGAGGTCTCCTCTCAGCTTTTTGCATCATCTCAGCCTTTTGCATCATCTCAGCTTTCTCAGTGTTGCATCTTCTGAAGTGTAGAGGGTCTGGCTCTTAGAGGCCTTAGGCTATGCTCTTATCTGTTCACCTCTGGGACAACAATGGTTATTTGAAGGCAGCTGCCTAGATTTTCTCCCCATGTGACTTTTCACACAGGCACATCCAAACTTGGTTATGTTTGTTTTACATTTGCTATGTAACTTATGTTGATTTACTATTTTCTTCAGAAATTTTTTAACATGACCTTGTAAGTGCAGAGTTAACATGAATTGCAGAAAGAGATAAAGTAAAATTTCATCATTAATAATTTTTTTCTGTCTTTTTCAAGACATTTTAACTTATCCTTCAGGTAAGAACTTTCTCCAAAGTATATATGTGTGTCCACACATCATGCATACTGCATGTCACCCTCTACATTACAGGAATATTAATAAAGATATAAGGGCCAAGGTGAAGCTTTTGAATGTTAGAAAGTAGCAAGTTTAAGATCCCCTTGTTAGTCTTTTTTCATCTGTATTCTGCACTGAACCAGATGGAGATCCCATGGAGGAACAGTACATGCTGATACTGCATAATGCACTTTGCAAAGGGGACCGAGTTAAGGTCTTGTAATCACCTGGCATCTTAATGCTTTTTGAGTGGCTGACTTTGCTACCCACATAACAGTCTTTATAAGTAGGTTTCTTGCTTCTTTTTTAAGGAAAAAATCCTTTTAAGGAAGATACAACCGTGTGTGTGTCCCACGTCATGGACAGGTGTCGTTTTCCAGATCCAGCTGTGCTGGGGTGAAGAGTTATTCTCCCGGCAGTTCGTAGTCACCCACCCCTTCTCCAGGAAACGTTTCTGTCCCCTGGTGCTCACTGGCTGAGCCTGCCATCCACCTCCAACGTTGGAATGAAATCGTTCCAGGTTAGACAGGGTGAGCAGGAGGCTTCATTCACCTGCTTCATTCATATTGAAATGGTTAGGGGAAAGTAAAGCTTCCCAGGGGGGGAGCTTCCCAGGGGGTTCATAACTCTCTCAGCAGACCCTAAGAAGCACTACCCATGAACTGATTCTTCCTGACAGAGGAGGATAAAAGTGTGCCGGTGCACTGTTTGCCAAGAGGCGTTTCCAGACTGCTCTTCTGCTGACACCTGAGCAGCCCAAACAGAAGGACAGTGGACATTTTGTTCTCTCCCTAGAGCGATGTTAGAGCTCTTGTGACAGAGGAAAGGCCTTTCCCTGGAAAATACAACAAACTTTACATAAATTGTGCATCTTCTCAAATAAAGAGAATGATTTTTGAGGGCAAAAAAGAGAAAACCTTAGCAAACCTGTCTGACTTCTCTGCTTTGATCAGGAGATTGGACCAGAGACCTCTTGAGATCATTCTAACCTGAGTTAACCTGATCCTTCTATCCTGTGATTTTTTTTTTTTTTTTTAAGTAAAACATAACCAGCATAGCTGGTTATAGCTGTCACTAAGGCTATCAATTGAAGGCAAATAATTAGTGCTTTGGGGGGGCTTTGGGGAGGGTTCCCATTAAAGCTGAGACAATAGGGCACCTACTTGGTCACAGAGGGATGGTTTCCCCTCTGCCAGTCTCTCTAATTCTTTTAACTGCTCACATGGTCCTGCAATTTTTGGGATCTCCTGGCTTAGCTGGTAGAAAACTACCTAATGAGCTGACCTGGCTCACCCATGGATCACACAGCGACAGAGGCAAAAAAAAATGGGAAAAGGTGAGGCCACACGGCCAGGAAAGAACCCTGAGAAAGCAGGGCCTTAGCTTCTAGCATTAGCAAGCTGTGAGATAGCACAGTTTTATTCTTGTAAGTTAATGTAGATGTGTCTAGTCACTGTCTGGGTCAGTTCTCCCATTATCATGTTTAATTATTTAATACAGCATCTGATCCTTTAGGACTGCAACCCTGTGATGTAATCTGGTCTTTGTGCCCCTGTCTTGCAATGTACAGGCTGAGAGCTTAGGTTGTGAGTGCCAGGAATCAAGTCAGGTCTCTGTGAAGTACCACTTATGTCTCTGCTATTAAATAAGTGATAAACTAGAAAGAGCTTTTCACTTCCCAGTAAGTTGCCTGTTTGGAGGCTTTTCTGTCTTTTGATCATAGGTCAGATTTATCCTCTTTTTTGTTAAAACAATTTGGTTTTCTTGACTGATTTTCAGTGCAACCTCCAATGGTATCCTTTTGCTGAGGTTACCTATATTTATGTTGACTTGTGTGCAATGAAGCCTGAGTTGCCACAGCCTCGAAAGAACAGGCCAGCTCTCTCCTCCTTGCCTCTGGTTGCAAGCTCCCGCTGTTTCTCATCAAACAGCTGGGGGCTGAGCTGGACTAGCTCACAGATCAGAGCAGAGAAAATGAACCCTGCAGAAAACACAGCAGAGTGGTTACAGTCAGCCTGGCAAGGTGATCCAGCTCTGCATGCCCTGCCCTGTCCCTAAGGCAGCCAATGCCCGAGGGAGACAGGAACAGACCACTGGGCAGGGAAAGGGAACGCTTCCTTGGGCAACAGCCTACAATTAGCTTGCATAAAGTGATTGTGAAACGGCATGATCAGCTACCATTTGCTCTTCAGAAGTACTTGCATTAAAATTTTTCTTCGGGTGATTTTACGCATAAAAAAATTATATGAGAAATTCCCTGTGAAGCTGCAGAGCCAGTAAGACACCTTATCATAATTTTTTCCTCAAACAAGTGTAACAGGAAAGAATGATTATTTTAAAATTTTACTTCATTTGGCAGAGAACAAGACCAAGCCAGAGAATATTTTATACTTCATCAGTTAAATATTTACAATAGTAAAGTGAAGTGGTGGTTTTCTTTTTAGCTCTTGGCAACAAATGCAAAACCATGCCATGATTAGCTGCACATGAGTCAGTGTGAATGAATAACAGTATTTTTAAGAAGCTGTCAGAGGCTTATCTCACAGCTGGCATCTATTAATACAGTGAGTGATTTCTAACACGGACTCCAAAATTAACGCTATCCATTAAGAAAGACTGTGAAGTGCTATAATTATGTTGGAATACTTTGGCTGTCAATAAAGTCATACTTAATATGTGTATTCATATCCATTAACACAGGTTTCTAAACAGACAGGCTGTAAATTTGGGGGATTTTGATACAACTTAATCCACATATAGTTTAACATAATCCAGAAAAATAACAATTTGTCTATTATTTCCACGTCAGCAATTTTTGTGGGAACTGACCAGTTTGAAGTGGTTCTTTTTTCTAGCAAAGTTTCCATGTTAATGTGTGCTTTCCCCTAGCCTCCTTGGGCGTCTCAGAAGTGGCACAATTACTCCAGACTCAGCAGCAATAAATTCCAAATTATCCTCTGACTTGTTTCTGCACACCCACGGAAAACAACTTCCCTATGGTTATTCTCAGAAGACTTGAGATTCCATCTGCTTACTTTATTTCAGGTGGAAAAGGAAACCCAAACAAGATAAAACTTTCAAGTCTGCATCCATTTAAACCTCTTCAAAATCCAGAGTGAATGCTTGGATTTAAGCACAGTCACAGAAGATTTACACTGGCAGGCAGACAAGAACTCAGAGAATTCCAGGGATGAGTTAGGAACACATGTAAACAAGCTCAAAGCAAGTTTAAAGAGGAATGAACTTGTGCCCACTATTCATTTCAGTGTAAACACATAAAGCTATCTTGAAATAATGTCTGTGAATCAATTCAGGCAGTAAATTTGACCCTGCCAACTACCAAAAGAAGGGTTCTCAGCTGTTTCACTGACGGAATATAGCAGACTAAGGTCCAGTGATCAGCTCCTAGTTGAGTGTCAAACCAGGCTGGAGTATAGGAGAATGTTGCCATAATTCTGAGAATTTACATATTGCAAGGACAGCCTACAAAAAATTCAAACAACCTAGTGTATTACTGCTTGTGTAGCTGGTCTGATTCTTCCACCTCTATTTGATTTCAAACACAAAGAATGACTCTGAAATCCCATTTGTCTGTATAAAATATTTCACAGGCAACGGGAAAAGATAGTTGCTACCCTCTGTATAATATTCTTTGGTTTTTTTTAAAAAAGTATCTATTAAAGGAACTTAGAAGCTTGGTAGTTTTTCCCAAGAAAATAAAAAACTAAACTGATATACTTTGTATATAAAATATTTTGGATTTTGGAAGACTCGTGTAATCCTTAAATGCGTAGGAGGTCTGAAACTGAGGTCTCCAGTACCATAGGAGGCCAAGATTACAAACATACGAAGTAAGCAATGTTGGCACAGTGCTGGGCTCTCCTTGATATGCCCTTTCCACTCCCACTGTTGCAGGAGGGGACATGAACCTGTAATTCTAAACCTAATGGAGACTTGGGGTTGAAACCGAGGCTCCCAGCACCATGGGTGGCCAACATAACAAAGATGTGGAGAGACCGATGTTAGTGCATTGCTGTGCTCCCCTTGCCATGCCTTTTCCAGCCCCAATGTCCATGGAACTGTAAACATTGTGGTTCTCCGAAACCAAACCCTACTTCTTTACCCTAATGATGGTTCTTGGTATAGGCTGAGACCCCAAGTACCATCCATCACATGGATGATGGAGATAAGAAACATGTGGAAGCGTCGATGTTTGTGCAGTCCTGCACTCTCCTTGGCATGCCTTTTCAAGCCTCAGTGTCCCTGTTGTGGTAGGCTTTGTGATTCTCTGAACCCTTATCCTAACTCTAATTGTGGCTTTCGGTTGAGACTGAGGTCTCGGGTACTATGACTGGCCCAGATCAGAAAGATATGGAGAGCAATGTTGGTGCAGTGCATGTCCTCCTTGCCTTGACTTTTTCAGACCCAGAGACCCTGGGGACTGTTTTCTTTGTGGTTCTCTGAACCCTAGCTCTACCCCTTGACCCTAATGGCAGCTTGGGGTTGAGGCCAATGTCCCAGGTACTATGAGCAACTCAGATTAGAAAATGTGGAAGGCATGGTGTAGGTGTGGTGTCCTGCTTGCAACGGTATCCATTTTCAAGCCCCACTGTCTGTGAAGCTATATGCCTGCTGGTTGTCTGAACCCCAACCCTAAACCTAATTGTTTAGGCTGAATCTTGCATTAGAATGAAGGTTCCAGGTTCCATGGGTGGCCCAGATAAGAATGATGTGGAAGAAGGAATATTGCTGTGATGCTGTGTTCTCCTTGGCATGCCTTTTCCGGCCCAATGTCCCCGGAGCTGTAGACTTTGGGTGTCTCTGAACCCTCTTCCTTGCTAATTAAAAATGAGACATAACACCACACAGTTAAAGAAAAGTTTCACCCTGACCATCTTATGGAACTTATTGTCTCTTGCTTTTAATTCCCTGGCTTTCCCACTGTCCAGGTACAGCTGTGACATGCTCATAGGATTACTGATGTTCCTGCTGTTCATCTTTATATGGGTAACATTAGCTTTACAATACTTCCCGTCTCTGATAACACTGGAAACAGACATTTTAAGGTTGCTTCTGAACTCAGAGGTTTTGTATAGCAACACCATTCATCAGCACATCTAAGACACTGTGATTCAACTGGCCGGAAATAATTCTTCCAAGCTCTTTACTGAGGACTTCATA
The DNA here is from genome assembly GCA_013398115.1 of Falcunculus frontatus. Classification (NCBI taxonomy): domain Eukaryota; kingdom Metazoa; phylum Chordata; class Aves; order Passeriformes; genus Falcunculus; species Falcunculus frontatus. Next base: position 1,017,416 of record VZRV01002440.1, on the reverse strand, counting down.
CTGAAATGGCAGCATGCTGTTAGAGATCATCCTAACTATTCCTACTATGGCAACCCTTTCTTACAACTTCTGAACATCAGAGAAAGCTTATATTATCCGTAAAATCATCACCACAGGTGAATTTTTTTTTCTCCCAGTTCCAGACTTTCAATGTACTGTAAGGAACATAGAGTACTGGTGTGATTCTAGTATGTGTCTTCATATAGAGATCTGAGAGAATGATTCAAAACTTCTTTGCTTTGTACACATCAAAGTTCAAGATCCTTTTGTATGGATTGTAGGATGCATCACCAAGGATGTGTCATAGGATGCATCACCTATGCTTCAAGTACAGCACTTTTCCTGGCAATTTACTGATAAAATGTTTTAACTAATTTTTAACTTAGAAAACATAACCTAAACCTAAACCTCAGAAATTCATCATTTGCCAGTCTTTTATCCCACATCTCTGCTAGAATCATACAATCATTAAGGTTGGAGAAGACCTCTTGGATCATCAAGTCTTACCATCACCTAGCACCACAACAAATTCACCACCAACTCATATCCTCAAGAGCTGTATCCACATGGGTTTCTTGAAAATTTTCAGGGATGGTGATGCTACCACTTTCCTGGGCAGCCTGTTCCAGTGCTTGACAACCATTTCTATGAAGAAATTTTTCCTAAGGTCTAATCTAAACCTTCCCTGTTGCAACTTGAGGCCATTTCCTCTTGTTCTATTGTTTGTTGCATGGGAGAAGAGGCTGAGTCCCACATCACTACAACCTCCTTTCAGGCAGCTGTAGAGAGCGATAAGGTTTCCCCTGAGCCTCCGTTTCTCCAGGCTAAACACCCCCAGCTCCCTCAGCTGCTCCTCATTTGAGTTGGGTTCCAGACTTTTCACCAGCACCATTGCCCTTCTCTGGACACGCTCCAGCACCTCAATGTCCTTGTTGTAGTGAGGAGCCCAGAACTGGACACAGGATTTGAGGTGTCCTCACCAGTGCTGAGTACAGAGGAACAATCACTGCCCTGGTCCTGCTGGCCACCCTATTGCTGATACAGGCCAGGTGCCATTGGCCTTCTTGGCCACCTGGGTACACACTGGCTCACGTTCAGCTGCTGTCAACCAGCACCCCCAGGTCCTTTTGAGCAGCTTTCCGTCCACTCTTCCCTCAGCTTGTAGCACTGCATGGGGTTGTTGTGACCCGAGTGCAGGACCAAGCCATTTGCCTTGTTTAGTCTGATACAGCTGGCCTTGGCCTATTGATCCAGCCTGTCCAGATCCTTCTGCAGGGCCTTCTTACCCTCCAGAAGATCAACACTCCCATCCAGCTTGGTGTCATCTGCAAACTGACTGAAAGTGCACTTGATCCCCTCATTCAGATTGTCAACAAAGATGTTAAACAGGACTGGCCCCAATACTGAGCCCTGGGGAACCCCATTGGTGACCAGCTGCCAGCTGGATGTAACTCCATTCACCACTACCGTGGGCCTGGCCATCCAGCCAGTTTTTTACCCAGCACCCATCCACACCATGGGAAGCCGGTTTCTCCAGGAGAATGTTGTGGGAAATGGTGTCAAAGGCTTTACTAAAAGTTTAGGTAGATGACATCTGCAGCCTAAGACCTGGCTGCATGTTTTTATGGGGCTCTGTCTGGGTTGCCACATCCTTTCTGATGCACGCAGAGGATGCAACTTTTTAGTTCATTATTTTGTTCAATAATGTGAAAACACAGGAGCGTTCAAACTTTCCTTAGTGTTAAATCTCCTGAAACGTCACATGTAGGCTTTATATGGAGGACATACATTGATAGTATGGTATTAACGACTGCTTTGGAAACTGCTATAAGCAATAAGCAGGTGCAGATCTATACCTTAGCATATATATGCATCTCTGTATAGGTGCATCTATACACCTACACCGGGAGATAACACTCAAATGTCATGCTTCCTCACTCACTGATTTGCATGGTAAGCTCAGTTGGGCAAAAGCAATTGGGGACATTGGTCTCATCTGTTAATAGCTCCCCCTGGCAACATACACAATTACCACCTGGTCCCCAATGCCACTCTTGTAAAGCATGTCTGTGCCTGCCTGCTGGCCAATTGATGACCAGTCCCTGACCGGTGTTAGTTCACTCAGCAATGCGAAGCAGCTGATCAGTAGACCTGACATAACTTGTATCTCCGTTTGCCTTGGTATGTAGCAGCACAAAGCAGCCAGTGTCCACTGATGAGTCTGGCTCAAAACGTCAGGTGTTTTTCAGCTGAGCCAAGATTCCAAATTTATGTCATCAGGTTTTGTGAGGTATTATGGTACCTTTATTGCATCTTCTTATTGGGTTTCCTCACAGGCTTTCTGGTTAAATATTCATGAGTAAAATTTTTTGAAGAAATTCTCAGACAAAAATCAATGTTAAATTGGCATAAATATTAAGAATGTATATCACTAATTTAACTGAAAGTAATCCTGGAAAAGATACCAACTGCAGCTACTGATGGCTACTCTTATCAAAATCAGGCTCCACCTTTTCACAGATTTGGTCGTATCTGCAACCAATGAACTGAATATCAGGTCCTTAATGGACACTACCAATGAGACTAAAAGTAAATGCATATTCTTGCACTGAAATCTGCTAGATATATTATTTTTGTTAGTAGATATCTCAAATGTAAGAATGCTTTGAATTATAAACTGAATAGTCTGTTTTGTTTCTATGCTATCCTTTGATCAATGGATTACAAAAATTGTTAAGAGATACAAGTCTAGGCGCAGAGACAAAACCTCTTAGATTGCATTAGTCTTTTTTATTAGTCTTAATAAAGCAGTCAGTTTGTTGGCAATTACAAACTGTTTATTTTAACTAAGCCTATATTCAGTCATGCATATCAAGGTAATCTGATGGTTGAAGACTTCTGTATGTCTATCTCTTGTCCCAGTCAAGCCAACTGAAAAATCCCAGTGCTTTGTCCATTACCAGCATGCTAAATTGAACTTCAGCCTATGTCATGTTAGTCTTTGAAGCTATATCACCCTTTGATTGCTACAGTGTCTAAAATGAAACTCATAAGGATGATACTTACTGTGGAACCCAACCAATTCTATAGCTTCAAAGATTATGGATTATGTAGATTTGTTTTGGAAGATTGGCCTATCAATAATGCTAATATTAACCAAAATAATACCCTTCTGCCTTATAATGGTCTTTCTTCCATGTCTAGTCTGCTGCCCTTCTTCGTCATATCCAAGAAAAAGGCTCCAAACATCAAGAATTCCATATTCCAGATTCTATTTAAATAATTTATTATCAATGCTATTTCGAATGCTTGTTTTTGAAGTGTTCCACATTTTCTCTGCCTTGAGTGTTACAGCGCCCTTTATTCTTTTAGACTAGTCCAAAGAGCTCGCTCAGTATACTTGAGTGCTCTGCTCTGTCAGAATGATATCTCATCCTGGCAAATATCCAGCTGGTATTTCATTTAAATTTACACAACAGAAACCATTACAATTTTGAACTCCCTTCACTCAATTCTCATCACACAAACCCACGTTTGTACCCCAGTGCCAACACACAACCTTCTAACAACACTGTTTGAAATTAAGGGATAGTTATCTTCAGGACATGCCATCAAACTGTAATCTATCTTAAAGCTACAGCTTGAATAAAGCTCAGTTTGGCAGACCAGAGAGATTATGATTCATGCTTTAATTTTATGTGTCAGGTGCTGTTGCAGAGCTGTTCTGGCTAGTGTCCCAGGCAGACTCCTAAGAAGACAGAACAAACAGCTCTTAGAATATGAATAATTTTTAGACTTTGAAGCTTCATGTCTTCTCTTGTATTTGACCTCCTGAAGTTACCAAATGAAGACAAAGTCAATCCACTTTTTCCTGACACTTTCTTGTGGATCCGCTTCTTTCCTATGTCTGCTATACAGTTAGTTATCTTCTAGTTACACAGGGACAGAGTCTTACCCAGAGTTAAGTGTACAGTTCAAGCAGCTCACAGAAAGGTGTGATGGTTAACCCAAGCACAGTATCCAGTGCGTTCTACTGCACATTAATGACAGACATGGCTAAAGAGTTTCAGATACATGTCTCTCTTCTTAACTGTGCAATAGCTTTTTTCCAACAAATACATCAAATTATAGGATTTTTTTCTTTCAAACAGATCAACTACATCTAAAACTCCTGAATTTGTTTAAAATCTTCTTACATGTGCAGCTAACAAATATTCTGTTGTTAATATATGAGCTAGTATCTCACATTATTAATTACTTTATCTACTTAAGTACTTCCTCAAGGATAAGGGAAATGCCTTTACTATATCATAAAAAGGACATTCAACACTTCATTCTTAGCAATATTTATCAAGGTTTATATGAAAAAGGTAGTAGCTATATAGATTTGGTGAGAACAGATTTGGACATTAGAGTTGTCTGGAATGCTACAGAATTTGCAATTAATTAAAAATAGAAGATTCTATATAGTCTTTTCACAAATCCAGTCTTCAGGAAAGAGCAGTTCTTCTTTGAAATATATAATTTAATAGACTATGTATAAAGACTTTATTCTGGAAGAGATACATTAAGGCACTGCATGTCCTTATTTATTTCGCAAGTGGTAATGAACAAACTGAGACAGAGATCTGGTTGGTATGTTTGAAAGCATAAATCAGAAACTGTCACTCAAAGCTGACTTAAACATTGTGCTTACACTGCCTTGATCTCAGGGTTTCTTTGAAGATTTCTTTGTAGGGCTGTAAGAGAGCATTCTGAGGGTTAGTCAAGTGTATGTAACAGCTACAGATGATGATAACTCTGATATAGAATTAATGATAGAATCATAGATTATGAGGAATTGGAAGGGACCCATCAGGATGATTGAGTGCAACTCCTGGCCCTGCACGGGACCATCCCCAAGAATCACACCATGTGTCTGAGAATGTTGTCCAAACACTTCTTGAACTCTGTCAGGCTGGTGCTGTGACCACTTGCCTGGGGAGCCTGTGCCAGTGCCCAGCCACCCTCTGGGTGAAGAACCTTCTCCTCATATCCAACCTAAACCTCCCCTGACACAGCTTCAGGCCATTCCCTCAGGTCCTGTCACTGATCATGAGAGTGAAGAGAGCAGTGCCTGCCCCTCCTCTTCCCCTCATGAAGAAGTTGTAGACTGCAATGAGGTGTCTCCACAGTCTCCTCTTCTCCGGGCTGAACAGACCAAGTGACCGCAGTCACTCCTCTCATGGCTTCTCCTCAAGGCCCTTCACCATCTTTGCTGCTCTCCTTTGGACACTCTCAGATAGCTTCATATTTTCCTTACATTGTGGCTCCCAAAACTGCCTCCAGGACTCAAGGTGAGGCCACCCCAGTGCAGGGCAGAGCGGGACAATCCCCTCCTTTGCAGCTGGCGATGCTGCATCTCAGAGCATGGTTGGCCCTCCTGGCTGCCAAGGCAAGGCACACTGTTAACTCATATTCAACTTGTAACAAAATTTGTCATTTTTCAAACTCCCTTTTGTGTAATTACATGTCCTTTTTTTTTATAATAGCCAGAGGGCAGCAGTTTAGCTTGGGAGCAGAGCCTTTGCATCAATGGTGTGCCTTTGCAGCATTAACCATGCAGCCTCACGGTCATTGCCGGCTTGACAGCCCCAGCCAAACCCCGTGGAGTGGCTGCTTTGTGAAGGAGTCATCTGACCTCAGTGTTCAGCTGCCAGTGATGATTATTTGTGATGATCATCTTGATAATTGCAGTATATTTTTCCATTGCACTTTTTTAAAAGTTTGAGTCATCTTAAAAACAGCAGCACTGCAAGGTTCAATAATTTGAACCTATAAAAGTAATGTTATTTTGATATGTTTTACTTGAATTCTGAACAACTTGGAGAATCTTCTACTTGGGCAATTACCTAACAGGAGGAATCAACACAGATCTGTGTCAACTGGCAGGTTCCTCTGGGAGATTTCTGCTTCTTCCAGCCCTAGACCACCTGTCAGTGCAATAGGCTCACTGTAAACGGTACTCTAAACCTACAAGAAAAGCCTGAGTGTATACTCCATACTAATTAAAGAGCTTTATTTTTTTTTCTTTCTCTCATTTATATAGTAATTTTGAAATTAATATTTAAAATTTATTTTGAAAAAGAAGCTCTGTAAAACACTTTTATGCAATATTGAGTCTACACAGTCCAGCCCTGCACATAGGAGCAGTACAAGTCCAAGCAAAGGACGGGAAGAGAGACAAAGGGGTGGTAAGATGCAGTGCATGGTTATTTAGGGATATTGGCATTGCAATAACCTTAGCACAGTGGCAAGGAAATTGTCTTCTCCTCAGGGAAAAGGCTTCCTCACCTGGCCTTGATTCTGAATCCACACAGACATGTTCTATTGGCTGGATCTGATCCCTGTTGTTTTTTTTCTTCCTTTCTGTTTTTTGATTCTATATTTTATATTCAATTTAATTAAAAGCAGGAGGAAAAAAACCAACAAAAAATGGAAATGTAACACTGGAGCTGGAGGCAGAAGATACTGGCATAGATTATGTAATGAAGGGCATAATCTTGGCAAACTGAGACCAAACAAATAATTCCAATCCAAAAAAGAGAAGTGAGATCTCTTACCAGCACTCCTGCATGCTGCACTTCTGTTAAATTCATCATTATCTTCCTTACCTAGAATAAAGTGGAAATTGGGATAAAACCTCCACGAGGTTTCTCATGGAGATCTCCTGCCTCAGAATATTTCATAATGAAAATGCAGTGAGGTAATATGGAATACCTTTCAAGAAAAATTTGCAATTCTTTTGAATGTTTAAGTACCCATCTCTCTGTCTTCGCATGTGTGTATATATAATTATAAGCAGTGAAATATGCTTTTTGCTATACACAGAAAAGGTATTCTTCTCAAGGACTAATCATCCCTGTGTGGTTTTTCTCTGACAGAAGGTTAGTTTGTTCATTCATTACTTCTATTACATCTGAAAAAATCAGTACATCTGCAATATCCTTTTTTCCTGCTGATCCCACAATGCAGATACATTCACCCTTTTCCCATTGTTAGTCAAAGATAATGCCTGTAAGTCAAATTCTGATCTCAGAGTAAATCTGAAGGAATTCATAAAAGAGATTTACAGTGAGAAAAATTGAACAGCACTTTTGATCCAAAGGCAGATTATGGCACTTGTGAATCCAGCAATTGCAGTAGGTGTTTGCATGCCATCTTGAAAAGATGTTGGAGCACAGAACTAAGCATGGAACTTGCTTAGAGGCTTTAGTTCCAGTATTTCATTTTTTTCTCTGACAGCCTTTAAAAAATGCTATGTAGGACCAAGAAGCTATGTGACTTTCAGCCATGTTCCCTAATCAGATTCAGAATGCTTTAAATATTGCTGTAAACTGTGAAATCTCCTTTGGGCTGCTGTTCTTCCTTTGGCACTAGTTCTGTGGGAAGCCTGCCATCTGCATGACACAAAAATAGGAAATTCAAACTCTTGTCTACTTTTAACACTTTAAAACAACATCTAAAAGGGAGGGCATCAGTGAAAGTGAAAATCAAGCAAGAGAAGAGTGAGACATGACAGTAAAGGAACTTTAAGAATGGAGCAGTCACAATTAGTAACACAGAAGACCAGGTAGAAAGACCAATCTCAGACATAAAGACAAGGAGGAAAAGAAATTAGAAAGGAAAATGAAGGAATACATAAAGAGGAGGAGAAAAAACACAACCAGAAAGATGACAAATAGCAGAAAAGGAATGAGGGAGCAGATTTGAAGGGATAAAGGCATATGATGAAATGAGGCAGCAGACATGAACAGATAGCATTGAGAGTGGGTTTTTTTTCCCTCTCCTATAGCCCCAAGGGAGCTTGGCTTGCTAATTGAAGTATCTATGTGTTCGCCCCTGTAACCAGCCAGATCTTATGCTGATGTCAGCAAGAAGTGGCAGCAGAGATTGTTTCTCTTTAAATGAGCCTCAGAAATACATACCTATTCCTCCTCAGGAAACTGTCTTTGCCCAAATAAATCCCCCCTTGGCAGAGGATGTACTGCACACTATCTCAATTCACCTTGATGGGAGCAGATAGGGAAAGATTTAGCCCCAAATTTAAATAGTTGATAAGGGCAGCTTCACTTGAGTTTCTTTAACCCTGGAGATCCAAATTCACAGATGCTAGTGAGCCTTGTCTCTCTCTGCTTCCTTTATAGATGGTTCAAAGCAAAATCTGGCTTAACCACTTTGAACCATTTGCCCTGGAGGAGCCAATCTTTCACCATTTGTTGGGTTGAAAACTTCCAGTGGTTCCTCAAGTCCAGACAAAGAGTGTGAACACCTTTCCAGTGTCTGAAGCAATCACCTGGCATACCTTTCACAGGCAGTTTTTAGCAAACCTCTTCTGTAAGAGGTATGATAGAATTAAGTATCGGTATTATTTACTAACAACCTGACAAAAATGAATTATCTTCTTCAATCTAAAAGACTGTCATGTGCCACCAAATCTCAGCAAAAGGATCAGAAATACTTAGTGAATGTTGAGAATGTTCTTTCATTCCTACCAGTGATCCTTCACATCTTGTATTACCTCAGGGAGAGGCTAAATGGAAAAAGGAGGGAAACTTCTACTTTATGAGTTTTCTTTGATGAAGCAGAGGATTTAAAGAAACTATAGAGCTGAACAACTTCTAAATTCACTACAGAATCTGAAAGGATAAAGGCTGGGCCCAACTAGGAGAGTGAATGACAAGTAAGCAGTTACTGAAATAATTACTTGATAATTACCAAGCATCAGAAAGTAAGTGGTTTGATAATTTTGTTCCAGTTCACAGAGGACAAATATAAAAAACCCCTATTATGATCAGATTTTTCTTGCTCTTACACACTCAGCTACTGCTGCTGTGCTTTAACCTGCAAGAGTTCTGTGCACAATCCTCTGTATTTTGAGTTTGGAGAGAAATTTGCATAAGCATACAGTCAAATTATGGCCCTAGAAAGACTCCTGGATTTAATTACCACCATGTTACTCAAGGTTCATGACAGCATATCCCTGCTGATGTCAAGGCCACTCTAACTCTGTGAAACCTGAAGGATATGGTGATGAAACAATTCTCATAAGTAGTATAGTTCCCTAAAAATTATACAATATGTTTTGGTCAGGCTTGTACATGCAGGGAAGTGAAAACTCTTTTAAAACAGCTTTTAGGCTCTCTGATGTTATGAAATATTCTAGGTGTGGTCCCTCTCTGTTCTGGCCCTTTCTAAAGCAGAATTTCACTCTCCTGCCTCCACACACTAGTAAGAGAAGCGTGAGTTCTCAGGAACCACTGATAGGTCTTTTGATAGCTTGGGCTGCCCCTGAGGCTGAGCAAACATAGGCTGGAAGGGCAGTGCTCACTGTCACCAATCTTATTGTCTTTATTATAGAGTCTCAAGCAGCTTTCCCTTTTCATTATCTCTGATTTTTAATTTTTTTTTCCCCCGCAGTATCACATAGAAGCTCGGATAGGATTCAGGCCTTAGTATACCTAATATGTCAAAAAACCCCTCAGCAGTAAAATTCCCATTAATTGTATTAGTTGTATTATATCACTGCAACACAAACAAAACAGATACACCGTGATGGAATAACAGTTTTATACTAACGTAGTATTCCTTTTCATGTATAGGAATGAATTCTACAACATAATGATAATCATCTTTATGGAGAGTTTTTTAAGCTCAGGCAGTGACTAAGTGATTACTTAATTGTTCAGGATGCTGATAATGCAGCAACTGGCATAGGTTTGATGTGCACAGCAATGGTTCAAGTATTGACTAAATGACAAGTCTTTGTATGGATTTACACAGCACCGGCCTGTTCTTAATAACTTCATAGGTGAACACCTTTTTTCAGGAACAACTGTAATTTTCTCTGCAGCAAGAATTTTCACACAATAGGTACTTAAAAATTGCTACCATCCCCTTTCACATCCTCTTTATTATGAATAAACTTTTAACTGAGAAGTCATGAATGCCAGAACATTTACACCATATATTGAAATATATAACTTCCACAAAGCTATCAGCATATATCATTTTCAATCATAATCATACTGTGAACATTTCCTTTTACAATGCTACAAAAAAAGTCAATTATAAGATAATAAGAGACCAAACACTAGCTAGAGAGTGAATACCTGATGTAAAAAGATACAGTTATATTGCCCATCCCTTCTGTCTTAAAGATGTGTTTACTATAGCTCAGCTGAATTAAAACGGGGTGCAAATAATTGCTCTGGAAAAACTGTACTTCTAGATGAAGTCAAACTTCGATCTAAGGGTATTCAAAATGATGGTTCATTCATCCCTTTTCTTTCCCAGAAACATTTTTTAAAAGACTGCTAATACCAATGCCATTAATTTTGTCATTTAGACTTTCTAGATTATGTGCTATTCAAATATTTAGCAAAGACAGATGAGTTTTCTGGGTTCACATGAATACCACTGTATGACAAAATATCTGACTATGGAATTCTCAATTTTTTCAGCTTTTATCAAAGTCCCCCTGAATCTCTTCAGCATCTGACTATTACACACACCTCTTTCATGTGCTTTCCAGCATTGCTACTGAATAATGCCTTCCTTAACCGTTTCAGTTGCAGAGATGACATGGGATGGCTCGATGCTTTTGGTGGTTTTCTCTTGTGCTCCTGTTTGAGGACAGAACAAGGGTGCAAGGAAAATAATAATTTTTTTCCTTTTCAGCATTATTCAAAAATAAGACCCACCCTTGCACAAACTCAGAAAGATTACTCTTCTGTTAGGGACACATTTATGGCTGGCAGTTGCATTTCCTCCTGATTAGAAATGGTCCTCTCCAAGAATGATTCCTGAGGGATTACAACATATCTCAGCATTTTGTAACCACCAGTGGAAGTTCTGTTTCTCACAATCAGTATGGAGAAAGTAGGCTGTGACAGAGGAAAGGTCAAGAGCAAGCAGTTGTTTCAAAATAATTGCTTTCCAAAAGTGGGGAAATAATGTTTATTTATACAGTAGAAAGAGCGTGCTGTGGAAAAGGGCACAAGAAGACAGGTTCCTCCACTGTTTTCCATCAGGAGGTTTCTACACAAGATCAGGTTCAAGAACAGGTGAGACACCTCATATAATTCTGTAATTTTAAATGTCCATTTCTGGACTCCTGGTGCAAAGCGCTCTTTATAGTCAATGGAAAGAAATAGTCCCCATAAGTGAGAAAATTGTATTCCTGTCTTAGCATCAGCTCAATCACCTTCAGCATGAGCTTGTTTCTCCTGCTGAGAGCTGGGTTGGTGCTCCTAGTTCATGTAGATGTCTAACTAAATGCAAATGAACCCAGGCCAGCTGTCTGTGTGAGGCATGCCTTATCCTCAGATGTGCAATCCATACATTTTATTCATAATTTACAGACAACTGCATGAGAAGCATAAAGAGAGAAGAAAGAAAGAAATTGCAATAGAGAAAGAAAGGAAAAGGTCAGGCAAATACAGAAAGAGAACCGTAAGGTGGGGGAAATGGCAATGCTGGAAGCTGGATGTGAACGCAGAAAGAATTTAGGATAAATGGCCAGTCACAAGTAAATCCCACACAGGTTTCCAATTGCTGACACACAGCATTCCTAGAGAGACATGGAAAGCTGTGAATCTTGTAAAAGTGTTAGTTCTTTTGCATAAATGTTATGTCCCGGTTAAGGGGTCTTGAATTGCTTCCCTAAGATGTCAAGTATTTTACCTACATTTTCCCTCTCTTCATCATACCCCAGTATTTCTAGCTGAAATCTGTCTTGACAACTTTGCCTTTAGAATCAGAAAGTTTCTCCGTTGTCTACTCGCTTAATTTTTAAACACCCCTATGTCTTCACACACGTCAGTAGAAGTCCTCTTGGGCATATTTTGTTCCCAAAATGCCATCATTTCTTGACAAAGACAATGCATCAGCAATAGCTTTGGCCACTGAGATGCTGACCAGTATCATTTCATTGTCTGCTTGCATTCTGCTGTCTACCTGTATCTAACTGCTGTCTTTGTTATGTACTTAGGACATGTGCTCTTTGTTCTGTTTGCACAGCATCCTGCAAAATGGCATCCTAGTCTGTGACTGGGCTCTGGTGCACTCTGATAATTAACGTGATAAACACCCGTGTCCTGTCTGAGGTTGCCAAGATGCGTGTGAACCACGCTGTACTTGCAAGCTTTTAAATGCAAAAGTACCACCCTGCACACGGGTACAAGGTAACACCATTCTCTCCTGGTTTTGTATTGGTACCCACGGTGTTCTCCCTTGGCCTCAGGCCAACGGAATGCTTTAGACCAAGACTTCTAAGCAGAACTTCGTATTCAGTTTATTCCCGTTTGTATCTTACTGTAAACCACGGCATGGAGCAATTTCTATGGCAAGAAGCACAAAACAATCTAGACGCTAGTGCGAGCAACCCTGGGCGATAACTGAGGGGCGGCTCTAAGGCAAGAGCCGTGCAGGGCGGCTGCAGTCACTCGTACTCCCGGTCTGCCCGTTCTGCCCAGCACCGCCTCCCGCCTCCCCGCCGGGGCCGCCCCCCGGCGCCGGCACCGCCCCCGCTCCGCCCGCCGCCCCCA
>VZRV01002440.1:983590-1004570 GCA_013398115.1 Falcunculus frontatus | reverse complement strand
GGCCGGTGCTGCCCCTGGCGCGCGTGTGTCTCCGCAGGCCGAAGCGGCAGCCGAAACCCTCCTCGGACGAGGGGTACTGGGACTGCAGCGTCTGCACCTTCCGCAACAGCGCTGAGGCCTTCAAGTGCTTGATGTGCGACGTGAGGAAGGGCACCTCCACACGGTGGGTCGCTGGCGGAGGGGGAGCGGGGGCGGCGGGGGAGCGGCTGTGCGCCCGTGACAGAAATTGGGGCCGGGGGAGCGCGGTGCGTCCCCAGCGTGTGAGGGAGGGCGGCCGTGACAGGAATCGGGTCTCGGTTAGCAGGGGTGGGGGCGGGAACACACAGCCTCCTCCGGCCCGGGGCTCCTCGGTGAACCTGACCCAGCGGTGCGCCGGCGTGTGTAGAAACAGAAATAATAAATACCAGGAAGGGCATAATTGCCTGCACAGCCTGGTCCTGGAGAGACTGTGCCCCTCTCACGAAGAAGAACTATCCCCTGGGGTGTGCCTGCTAAGACACTCACCGTTTTAATATTTTTTTAAATTTAAATTTTTTTTTTCTATGAATTTAACTTTGCCTCGTGCATAACCCCTTTATTTGATTATTGACAGTGTTGTTAGGATTATTTTAATTCGCTTTTCATCACAGAGCATCACCGTGCAGGTTTCCGGGGGCTATAGGGGGTGGATTATAACCCTTCATCGTTTAGGGAGGAATTGTTAGCTGAATTGTGCTGTATGGAATTGCCTCCCTATGTAACTGTGACTTCCCAGGAGAACCTTTTCTCTGTACACCAGTCACAAAGCTTGCGGTGGATTAACTGGTTCCTGTGCCTGCCAGTGGCCTGAACATGTGTGCTTGGGGAATGGAGGCCTTTTACAAACGAACTTGAGTGCACTTGTAGCCATGCATGCGAATGGAAGAGAACATTGCTCAAGAATCCTTTCTTACCGTTACCATACTTGTGGGTTAATCCCATCAGCAAGAGAAGTTTAAATAGCAGTCAAGTTGCAATCCTATCAAAAGACGCAATTACATTGTAGACATTGGTCAAAGCAGTGCTGAGTATGACTTGCAACAAATGGTACATGTTTGAAATTGTAAGTGGAAGGTGGGGTCCAATTGCTTGACAAAAATGATTACTCTGTATTTCTGGAGTTGGTTTCTCTGACTTCTGGAAAACAGAATGAATATTGGAAGGACTTCTCATAACTTTGGTTGTGAATATTAGTTGAATGTTTTGGGGTTTTTGTTAACAAAGGAAATCGGTAAGGTAAATGTGCCAAGAGGGAATTGCATCTGTCACATATATTATGGTTTCTAGTTATAACAATGGCATTATGTTTATATCACAGAGAGATGTGTACAGATTGGTAAAGTTCAGCAAAATAAGACTGCTGAATTAATGCAAAGTCTTTAAAAACAGCGTGAAAAAAGCCTCTTTAACATCCAGTCAGTTTGATAAGAAAAGTCAGTTTAAAATTGTTTTGTTGCATTGGAAACTCAGCTGGATAAAAGCATTGAAACTTAACAAGCAAACAAAAAATAGAGCTCCTGAGAAACAAACATTTTCAATGCCTTCTAGGTTCCCTACTTGAATATTTCGTCTTTTAAATAATTTTGCAACAAAATGTCTTTTTTCTTTTTTTGGTTTCCGCTTTCTCCCCCACAGTGACGTGGTATGCAAACTGTGGTTGATAGGTTGATTTTTGTTTCTCTACTTAAACTCTGTAACAATGTGTACCTCAGCAGGTTTATGGGACTCTTCTTCCTATAAGGTTTAGATGGGTTGCATCTTCTTATGTTTTCTAAGTCCAGGTTTTACACATGGCATGAGGTAGATAAAAGTTGAGGATTTAGGCCAGGCAGCTTTTGTCTCCAATTCTGATTGATATATGATTTGAGCTAGTAAGTAAGACCTTTGTGTCCATGAAGAGAATCATTAGGGTGCCAAAGAAACACAAAAGGCCAGCTGGGTGGATTTTTTTTTTTTTCCCAAGGATCTGGACTCCAAGTGACCAAATTATTACCTTGTTAAAGCATTTGTTGGTGTTGCCTATAGGACAAAATGGTTTTCATCAACGTGGGGCAGGATAACAATACTACCATGTTTTGATGGCACTGAGAATGCATTATTTATTTATTTTAGTCTTCCATTTTGAAGCTTGATGTTAGATTAAGTTGATGCATCAGCACGGGTTTTGCTGTGCAATGGTTCTTACTTAAAAATTTTACTGTGGTTTTTTTTACTGATTAGAGCTTTGTCTATAAGACACTGTAAAATGCTATTTTTAAATTCAGAGAAATCACTTTCTTTGTGTTGAAATATGTAATACCTGATTCTGCATGTTAAACTTAACTAAGTGTGACCAGATGTGGAAAAACAGGCAATCATATTGAAGTTAAGTGGGTTTGAAGGCCACTGGAAATTAGGTGCAAAGTTGATGATTTTTTTTTTTTTTAATACTGATTATGCACATTTATCTTTACCAAAATATTTTCAGGTATGGGTAGGGTTTGTGGGAGTTTTGACTGATGAATAATTTCTTCTCTCTGAAAGAGTTATCTTTTGTGCCAGAGGCTAGATGTGGATTGTGTTCTTTAGTAATAGAATTTTTACAATTATTTTTAAGTGCAAATAATTTTTACAATTTCTTTATTACATTTTATTTCTAGACTGAATTTTCAAAGCAGATTAGATCATGGAGTTAAATTTTGTCTATGGCAGTATTGCACTGAATGGTTAAACTGGGCTGTGCTTGGAGGGGAATATCCCGAGGGAAGTCGTGGATGCAGCAGGAAGTGGTGTAACTGATTCCCAACCTGGCACTCTTTGGTTTCGTACTAAAGCAGTGCCCCAGCATGGTGCCAGTTAAATGTGCCACAGGTCAGATGTAAAGCTAAGATCCTATCTGCCAGATGGAGATCCCTCTATCTTTTGCTCTACAATTGTTGCCAGACATTAATTTGGTAATGTCACTGAGGATCTAAACTCTCCCTGTAGGCATGGCTTTAGTATTTACTTTCTAAAATAAATTGTTCTGTTTTGTTGCTGAGAAAATACTATGTTCCTCTTGATAGGAGACTGCAGTGAGTACAGTAATTTTTTACATGTGACCTTTAAAGCATTTTGAAATCTTTCTAGATGAAAGATGTTATATAATATAAGGAACATAGGACTGTAATAATTATTCCTTACTTGAACAAATCTCCTGCTGAAGTTCATTAGAAGCACAACTAAGGAATACTGAATAGAACCCTAATGTAATGTGTTATGGAGGGAACTGGTAGCGACCTCTATATTTAGGTTGCCTAATAGTTTCCATTATAAAGCAATTGTATGACCTTTTTGAGAAGCTTTGTTGTTTGCAAAAGCCGTTGTAATTTGGCAAGAGGAAAAGTCCTTAGGCTAAATAAGTGGTCTGATTCCCTTGCCCCATGAAATTGTTTAAGTTTTGCTGAAACTAAATCACTTGAAAATCATCACTCCCCCTCTGTCACTCATGTTGTACAGAAAAGTTTCTGCTAGAACACTGAAAAAGCCCAGACTGGAATTGTGTAAAAGCAACAGAGGCAATGATGGTATGCTGAAAACATGTAAGGGAATTGTATGGCTCCTGGAGAAGTTATAATGGGGTTGCTGAATTTGGTTTGACTCTCACAATTACTGCTTTGTCAAAGGAAAGTTGCCTCCATTGACAAGCTACCATTTCTTTTCTTTCTCTCCTTCTGTTCTTCATGACACTATCTGAATCAGGAGTGTACCAATACTGGCTGACCTTCAGGAATTGGGCTGGATCCTTGGACAGACCTTATTGCAGCATGTATTTGCTCCTAGTTTGTCTGTCCTTCAATAGATGTTTGGATTTTGCTTTCCTTGCCAGCTAACACCATTAGTCACTGTAATTCAGATGTGTTGTAAAGCTGAAGATTAAGAGTTTGTGTTGCTGGGAAGAAGTACACAAGAGGATTGGCATTCCCTCTAAAGGAATGCATGTTTCCTGCTCTCTGCTGCCTTCTAGGAGGCTGCATTACTGCCCTGTTGTCATCGCTCTGCTTCAACTTCCTCAGAAGTATTATTACTGCTCTTGTTATTCAGTTAGCAGTAGCATCCAGATTTAAAATTACCTGCCACTTTGCTTTCCTTCATGTGGTTTTTATGCATGTGGTCTGATCTCTAGTTGCAGGATGCTATTCTTTTTTCCATGCTATGAGAAGCCACTTCTCCTTTCAGTGTGAATGATGAGCAACCAGGGCAGTGTAGCGAGAGCTACAGGAGGAGCTGCAAATACTGGCTTTTTAAACTTTGAAGTACTTGGAATGATATTCTACTGGGTATACCAAGGAAAAAAGGTGCAGTGACATGCGACCAATTTCCACTTTTCAGACTTGGTAACATTCTGTGATTTTTAAATTAGGAAAAAGGGCCAAATTCCAAAGGATATTTTCACTAATATTCTCTTAGCTAGTAATAGGGGAAGATTTGCTGTACAGAAGTGTATTTTATGATTGTTGTGGTTTTATTTTATTTTTTAGAACTACTTTCATTACTTGCTTTGAATTCAGTAAAAACTTAATCTTGCCTGTGAATCTGAGTCTTAGTGCGTGCTGTTCAAGCCCTTTTTTTTTTTTTTTTGACTGGGGGAAAGGAGGGAGAATAAGGAGATGAGACAGGTACAAATGACTTCTGTGAAAATTTTATGGGTCTTTTGTTTTTTTTTTCGCTTAGGTTTAGGGTGGTTTTTTAAGGGATTCCCATTTGATACACATTGAGTGAGCTCTTATATGCAATATCATTTATAAAATAGCCCCTGAAATATGTAGCCAGAATGAGAAAGTCGTGTTAAGTCAGGATTAATTTTTGTAGATTTGGGATCTATACCTCTTAACATCCTTTATGGCTGAAGTAGAGATAATATATAACCAGCCAAATGGGGGCATGGCATCTGTGTTCTATGATCTATCGATCTTCATCACTGAATTGTTCCTTTTCTCACAGGCTAAGGTATGAAAAGCCAAATTTAAATCTCACCAGACAGAAGAATGTGAGATATAAGGAACTGGGATAGAATCTTTGTACATTTCCTTGGTGTTTGGTCTATGCTCCTTGACTCTGCCTGAGAGTTTGGCCGTCTAATACATGCATGTATTTTATAATCGTATCTGATGATCTCCTAAATATGAGATACAGAGGTCTCTACTTGGAACTGTCATGAGTTTGTTTTGTGCTTTCAGATGCATAAATGAAATGTTTAATTTTTTAACTTGGATATCAAGGTCATTTTTCTTCAGAAAATATGTGCAATGTGTTTAGTCATGTACCATCTGGATGTTTATAAGCACAAATCAGTTACATTTAATCAAATCTGGTATTTGTATTTCTGTTGAAATGCAGTACTACTGAGGACAGAGAGTTGGTACTTCTCTTGTATATCTGGTTTAACATGTCTGTTTCACAACAGCTTGTTAAGGACTCTTCTGCCTTCCAGAATGCAGCCTCTGTGTGTGCACATGCGCGTGTGTGTCAGGGGGAAGGTTGGGAAGGAGAAAAAGAGGAAGAACTGCCTGTCATGCTGATTTTACAAATACACGACTGAATCAAGCTCAACAGACTCAAGAGCTGTTAGTTACTTGTGGTAGTTTAGAGAAGGAAATATTTGCAGGAATGAAGTGAGTGGAAAAGTCGTATAGAGCTTGGTAAAATATGGATTATATATTACAAGTTTTATGGTTTAGTGTTAATATTAAATTATGAAGAGGAGCAAGAATAAATACTTCTCTTTTGCTCGGTAGATAGCCATTGAGTAATCCAGTCATTCTGGATTTCAGTCTTATTTTTAAAAAGAGTTTTTAAAAGTAACCTTTGAAATTGTTTAGGAATTTATTTAGGAATTGTTTTCCCTAAAAAATACAGTGAAACTTAAGAATTCTGCACGCATCAATTTCAATGATGTTATAAAACAATGAATGAATTTTTATTGATTGAGTGGCTCTGTTAGATGCTCCTCATGTGTGTAGCTTGTATGGGCAATAGAGAATGCTAAGGGCAGCCAATCAAAAGAAAATCAAGTCTGTATTTTAGAAGGGAGGAGGGGGAGGGTTGTTGACTTTTTTCTTTTAAGGTTAAGTCTCATGTTAAATCTTTGTAGTTTTGAACCTCACAGATATTTTAATTTGTTACTCTAAGAAGCTAATAAAAAGTATAATCTACTTGATCCACTACAGTCTGGTATCCTTGTGTATCTTGTTATTACTTAAACAGGGCTTTTTTTCATGTAATATTGTGGGGCCTGCTGTGCATTGTGCTGTCTTTTTTGGAATTCATAATTTTTGTTTTGAGTCACCTTCACTCAGGATTGTCTTGTCAGATAGTTCTGACCACCTCTCAGCTTGATTCTTGTTCTATTCCTTATACCTTTGTCCAAAGTATAATTAAAAATATTAAATAGTATGCCGGTAGAACCTCACTATAAATGCTACCCCATAGATACATGTAAATATATCTACAGATCGTTGTTGAGAACTGTTAAACAAGCAAACCCAAATTTTGAACTTCATTCTGCACAACTTTGTCCTCATTATAGTTTAGCTTAAGTGGGAGAATATATTTCTGACAGTGTTGCAACTCAAGACTGGCAACATGTATTTCTTTTCTCATTGTTAGAAGGACTACTAGTCCTTTAAAGAAAGAAATGAGACTGTCAAGCCAATTGGCTTTATCCTTTAATGCTCCCAATTCTTAAATAATTTCATTCTAGTATCTTTCTGAAATTTGAGTTAGGTTGAGTTTTATTTGCCCATCTTGTGATTTCTCTTTTTTTTCCTTTTTTTTCTTCTGCATACTTGATGGCTTCTTTCACCTTTTCTGTAGTTCTCTAAACATTTTTTTCCGAGGGTGAATTTCATTACAGGCTGTTGACTGCCATAAATAACGTTCAGTGGTCTGTTTCTTATTCTAACTTGAACTCATACTCCCTTGTTTAATTTGGTAATATGGAATTAAACTTTTGTGTGGGTACTGAAGCAAAGAAGACTATACTATCCGGTGTTGCAGTGTGCCACAGTTGGTGCCATGGCCAGTGATACCAAGTGGATCAGCAGGTGCATTGGTCTGATACCCACGCAGGGTATGCAGATCATATCCCCATAATTGGCCACTGCCATCTCCTCCTCTTCTCCTCTATATTTGGTTCTCCCTCTAGAAAGTTCTGTGTTCCTCGATCCCCCGTTGGCCCATGTTATTTCTCCCCTCCCACGTAATTCCCCATTGGCTTTTTACCCCTTTTCCCGCCTTAGTACGACCCCCGTGTCCCTGCATTATTGACTGTTTCGTATTTTCCTCTCCCTTTTCATAGGGGTATAAAACCCCCCTGTCAAAAGCACTTCTTGGCTTCTTCGTGCCCTTCCCTGGATTTGTGTTGGCCCCCCTTCAATAAACCCTCTCCTGTTTTCCTACGAAGTCCCTCCTCTTTCTTTCCGCCTCCTCCGCGTGCCGTTACCACCAGTGGGTCAGGCGAGCCCGTGCTGGAGCTTTGCCGACCCTCCTGTGCCCTGCGAGCAGCCTCCTTCATCCCCTCCTGTACGGGCAGGTGCCCAGCGCTCGTGGTCACCTCGCTGGCTGGACAGATAGCACACGGCAATCTGGTATTTGCTTTCTTTCCATGATTAAGTATTTTCCTTTGGGGCATAAGTAGTGTGTGTTTTGATATAAGTAGCTTTGCTTGTTGGTGGTTTGTTGTTTTTTTTTTGGTGGAAATTTCTTCTTTGCATTTAGTGCCACCAGTGGCACTCTTATTCTATGCATCTTCTAGGGAAAATTGTCTGTCCTAGACTAAAAGCCATTGGGATTTGAATAAACACCTAAAATAAGATGAAGTATGTTAAAAGAGAAGATTAGCTGGTAAAAAGAAAGCTCTTGTATCACCTGTAAAGTGATGAGAAGTTGAACTTTCTGCCTCTAACTTTTTATACCAATTTTTCCTTGATTGTTGTGACAGCCCACTATGCCTGTTACTGTTTAAAATTTTATAGAAATAGCTGTACTTTTCATCTTGTAAGTCAGGTTAGGACAGTATGCTTTGCAGAACATTTACTCGGAGTATCAAATGATGTCTTCTTGGCTCATACAGTCAGCTACAAGATACTTTTGAAGTAGGCTAGTTAGAACAAAATACTAAGTGTTCAATTTTTATACTTTCATGCAGTAGCTTATCCTGGTTTAAGTAGGACAGAGAGATCCTGGGGATTGTCTGTTCTCTGAAGTGCATTCCAGTGGTATGTGGAACGCTGATGTAGAGCAGGCTTGAACTTGGAGAGTTCAGCTGCAGAATGTTGTTGGGAGCCTTTTGGCTGGCAAACTTTCATCAGAAGTCAGATTGAAGAGTAGAAGTTATGACCTTGACGTCTGCTACAAGTTTTTTCTTGTTTTATTAGGAGTCGAGGGATGGGGAGGAAACAAGCAATTGAAAGTTTTCCCATTCTAACTTACTGAAGATTTGGAACCTATCTTTAAACTTTTCCATAATGCTTGAATATACTTCCTCTGTTCCATACAGCTCATATGACAGTGCCTAGTAGAAAAAAAACCGTGTGAATGAATAGGGGTTTGAAAATTCATTATGGAAATAGAGTTCCCAACCCTAAAAGCTGAAAAAATTGGTTTGGCACATGCTATGAAAGGAAAGTTGTTTGTTATGGCTACTATTGAAATCTGTGATTAGGGTCATGCACTAGTAGTTCTGTAATTAAGAAGGATAAAAGAGAAGGTGAGGACTCATTCTGTGGCATCTTTTTAGATTAATATACATCTTAATGAAAAATATTATGGAGACTTGAATTTTTAGGGAAAATGTGTAGCGTTTTCGACTGCTTAAGGTGGACACCTTTGTGGTGGGGCTGGCTCTGAATGGAAGAAGTTTCTAGATTGCTGCAACCTTCTGGGAAGATGACACCTACAGTGCAGAACAAATAAGATAGGTCAGAAGCAAGCTCCTTCCAGTTTGATGACAAAACTAGCTGTTCCAAGTTCAGTGCAACAAGGAGTGTGCTGCTGCATCAGTGTGAACCTCATATTTTGCGTGTTTTTTTGCATAGGTGCAAGACGTTTCACGGTTTCTGCAGGAAAGGGACAGAGGAGCAACATGGAGGATCCAGTCCTTTGTGGGATTGGCAGTTAAAAGAGGTCACTTCCCCATCAGTCCCAAGGATCTAGGGGTCTAGGAAACTGTAACCACTCCTTTTTCTGTAGACTCCCAAGTACTGCCTCCTCAGAGGATGTTGTTAGAGGAAATTGAGCTTCCTGACCCCTGCTCATATATAGCAAAGAGTCATCTAGGAAACATAAATTAGTTGATACCCATATGTTTCTCAAGCACGGTATTTTTGATACAGCTGTCATGCTGAGCATTGGTGCACCACAGCCTGTGGCATATGGAGAAGAATTCTAACAACAATATGCAAGAGGATGGAGCCTTTAAACCGGTTGTTGGAGAAGTAACATTTGATGGCTTCTTTAAAAACTATCCAAGAAGATGAACTTTGTCTTTCTAAAGGTCCTAATACAGGTATTTCTTAAAACAGGCTGTTGTGCACTGTACCAGTTGTCTTCAGGAGACTTGCTGGCCTCATCTGTTAAATGTCATCTGGAAAATAGGGCATTCCCTTTAAGGGAATGATTAAGTAGGGACACTGCCTCAAGGGGTAGTTTTCTGCACATTTTTACAGTGACTGATAAAACCATATGGGTCTTGTGAGTCTATTCTAATTGAATCAGCTTTTATTGAAAGGCAGAATTGCTAGAAATGCACTGAATGGATGAATTCCAAGTAAATGATTCACGCTGTAAACCAGCTAGGAATATGAAAGCACAAATCAGAGCTGTCTGAAAGTTAGAATTCAAATATACATAGGATGTGTAGAAATTGCATTGCTACTGTGCTATATGCGGATGGATCTATATCATGTTTTCTCATACAGACCACTAGCTCCATTGTTTGCACTGTCATAATTATTCAGTTGCATTATTTGCAGAGGCGGTGAAATGGACTGTTAACCCTCTAGGATATGACAGAAGTAATGGTAATGAGAAAAAATAATTTTGGATAGCAAATCGTTGAAGATGCATTTAATTATGAACTGCTTCAATGTAGAAATAAAGACTAGTTTCTCACAAGATAGCTTTGTGTGATGATTAGTGAGGGCATATTCATGTGACACAGCAAGCTAAACGTAGTTTAATCTGATAGTTTTTATTCTATGAATAGCTTAATAGAGTACTGATGACTGAGGGAGAGTGAGCTCATCTCTCTCAGAACCCAAAGACTGCTTCTCCTGGTAGTGATTTAATTTAATTGCTAGCAACTTGTACTTGCATTACAAGAACTGGTAGTAGGAAATATTTTTTACTTTTCATAGTAGGACTTAAAACTGCTAAAAATCAGGAGTGGCTTCATTATATGAGCTGCTTGCTTCTGTGTTTACAACACAGTTTACAAGTTCTAACTGGCCACAGTATTTGCAATACTACTTAATATACACAATGTCCCTGATGATTTCCTGTTCACTTTAAGTAATATCACTGATGTGCTTATGCAGAAATGAATTTTTTTTTTTTTATTTATTAGGAGGCAAGTTATGTCCTACTGGCGCGTGATCTCAAAAACCAGCAATAGTAATGGAACAAATGCTTGTGCTGGGTTTATAGTGAAGCTGAAGAAGCAGCTTCCTTTGTTCTGGAATATTGTTTGGCAGAACCTAAAAGCTCTTGTTGTACAAGGTGCTGCAGAAAGAGATTGTGGAGTAGATATGATAGTCAATAAAAAGATAAATGTAATTTTTAAAAGCAAATTTTGCTTATGTATCAAATCTTGAAGAAAATGTTATTAGTTGAAAAATTGCCTGATGGAAGAAAATAAAGTCTGAAAACATTGTATCTACTAGTCTGCAAATATATGGAAGGATATATTAAAAGTTGTTGTGCATTTTGTGTGTACGAATGCTTAACAATTCTCTAATTATTTGGCAGTTAATGTTTTACATTTGACAAAAGTAGTCTTCCACTATTGAAGTTTATAAAATATTTCATGCTTTCAAGTGTTTACTGTCAGACCAACACTTGAAAATTTCATTGTCTTGAAGCAAAAAGAAAGATCAGTAAAAAAGATTGGGAATTTTTTGCTTGGTTTCTGTGCAGCCGGATTGCATATACTTATACTTTAATGGTACAGATTTAAGCATAAAGTGGAATGAATGGCCTAAGATGTAACAGTTAAACTTTTGTCTTCTCACTCGGGAGTTTAATAAGACTCTGCCACTCTGTATGGGTCAAATTGGTTGTTGATTGTCAGCATTATTACATTAGGACAGCTACTGCAGTGACTTAATGCATGTATGCATGTCTTGGTTTTAGTTATTTCATTCTGTCTTATAAAGAATTCAAGTAACACTTTCATGACTCCTAGGAAATTCTTTTGCATTTTAAGGCATGATAAGATTATGATGTGGAATTAAATTTGGTCCCATTTATTTTATTTAACACTGTCAATACCATTTCAGTCTCTATACAAATGTAGGCCTCAAATGAATTTTTTTGTGAATTCCTAGTCTTCAAAAGAAGACCAGTCTCTTTGAAGTTAAGCTCTTTGGAGGCAGAGGTTAGCTCAAAGCAAGGAAGACTCAGGTAGCTGTGTATATGCTTAATTTTTAGGTAAATGCTTAAGTGAAGTTGCTTACATTTTTTGTTGTTAAAACCAGTTACATTGGGAGGGAAAAGGGACTCTGGAAGGGACATTGATACAAAAATCACTAGTGTCATTGTTACCTGTTTTGCAGGAAGACTTCTGAAAAAGACAGAAAACATGCCTGAGGAAATGGGAATGTTAATTACTTGCTATTTATATAGTAACTTCTAATCAGTGTGTGGGGGTGGGAAAAGGGAGGTAACCTTCAAAAAAACCTGGCTAATGGGTGGGAGGAAAGTTTATTCACTTGTTAGTAGTGCCTACTTCAAGGTAATGTGTTACTTGTTGCAGAAACTGAATTTGAAATTTTATTTTTTTTCCCATTCTGGAGCCATTTAGATGTTCTGCCATCTAAATCTACATCATCGATCCATCATGGAAAGTCACATTCCAGAGTTGCTGATTGCAACCTGTTCTGTGATCTGCTGAGTGAAAAGCTGTCTAAGCTCTATTGCAAAGTTGGAGTTAGATCTTTGCATAATTAATGTCTTTTTGAAAATGCACAGGAAGCTTCTCATACTCTAATATTGCTACAATACTTAACTATTATAGTGCCCTGTAGAAGTTACTGAAGTAAATGCTCTAAGAATTGCTCAAAACATTCATGTCTATGTGAAGGTGTTTTCCTAATGTGTTACAGGAGTATTCACTCCTTAAAAAATCTTCTACTTAAAACCACTTCTTCACATCCTTCAATTTGTTTAAAAAGCTGCTTACTGTAAAATCATGCCTCTTTCTATTTGTCTCCCTGCATACACCTGTCTGCTTTCAAGATTAGGAACAACCTTTTATTTTTTAATTAATTGCTCTAGTTACTGTGTCAAGATATATTTGAGAATGTGGACCTTTGTAGTTAGAGAAATGAGAACATGTGGCAGAGGAGATTTGAGTAGAGACTAGCTAGAATATGGTGATGAAGTAGACAGTATGTGAAGATAAGCTTTTCTTGAGATTCCGGTAATGACTGTGAACTAGAAAAATGGAGATTAGAGTATTACTGGGGGTATCAGATTTCTATTAGCTTCTTGAGACATTAATATTTAGGATAGATGTGAGTGGAAAATGATCTTCAAATAAATTATAAGATATTTAAAGCCTGTACATCTGTATTGCAAAATGACCCAGTGTAGTAATGGAAGAACAGAGTACAATTTAAATGATTCTACTTCATTTTCAACAAGATTTTAATGCCCTTAACTGTATTCTGTTTAGACTTTAAAAAGACATGTATGAAATGAACATCAGCAAATCAGGATTTTTATTAGGGTTTGGAATGTTAACAAGGCATTTCTGAAATCACTGCTAGATGAGGGAGTAGCAAAAGCTGGTGGAGAAGGAATACTAGTATATGAATGATGTTAGAATTCCATTTGAAAAAATATTGATTATCTTAGCAGAGTCAGCTCAGTTAAAAACACAGAAGCTGCGCAGGAGCAGACAGAAAGGAGGTAGACAAGTCTGCAGGGCATGAATGAGAGAAGGATACAGTAATCTATTTACAGAAGTTTGCTTTTTAAGCAGTTGTCCTTCATAAGTAGTAAGTGAAGAGGAAGGTGGGATTTAGGAAAACTTGAGTGGTTAGTTGGAGGACCTGACTGACTTTCTCTGAAGCCCAGTGAGTAGTTCTTGGTATTTTTTCCTACAAGCTGGTTGACCTTGTTCTTTTATGCTTTGCACAAAGATACTTAATTGGGAATGCCTGACTTTGATTTTAGAGTTTCCGCTATGTGAATCAGAACTCTGACAAGCGTTCTGGGTTCAATCCATAATGCATCAGCATACTGTGTGTTTACAATGCACTTTTTGGAATGATCTCCAAGACTTTCCCAAGGAGACACCTTAAAAAACTCATATGTGGAAACTGTAAAGGCAAAAGCATTTCTTTTTTTGTACAAATTCTTTTCTTTAGCAGTCAGCTTCATGAGTTTGACCAAAGATGGCATATATAAATAGATTATTTACTACTTGTGAGACCTTTTGACAATAGCAAGTCATGTAAAAACCTGGAGAGTAAAATTCAGGGTGCTAATTACCTGAGCCCTGAGCAGTGAGGGCCAAAAAGTAGCTAGAAATTGAGGAGAAGATGTGGGAAGTTGCATTAGCTTGGAAGCATTTATTCTGTCCTCCTGAATCACCTGAAAGGGAAGAATATTTTATATTTGAAGAATAATGTGGATTTTTCATTTTTGAGGAAAGGATTCTGTGACCAAAGGTAAGATGAAATCAGTCAGGTTTCTGTTCCAGATATTTCTAACTTCTCTTTCTTGAGGAATAAATCTGCTGTCTTGAACAAAAAGTCAATGTCTGCCTGCAGGGAAGAGAAGTGTAGATAAATTGTACTGCTTAAGGATTAGGGAGGGGTTCCTTTGAATAAAACCTCTTTAAGTCTCTGAAGCCTGATTTGGTTTGGTGGTGGGTTTTTTTTTTTTCCTAAGAAGTGGAGAAAAGAATGAAATTCATGTGCAAAGTTGAAATTTTGAAATGTATGTGATACCATGTAGAGATTCTACATTAAAGAAGGTAAAAAATTATGAAGAAATATCACAGGCTTTGTTTTTCTTGGGAGCTGTTTTTTTTCTGGGAAGGAAAGCATGGTAGGAGATAAGATATTGCTGATCAGTCTTGAACTGTTCTGGTGAATAGACAATTCCAGGTATATAATAGTTGCCTCTTCTGTTTGATAGTATCATCATGATCATAGAGGTCTTTTCCAACCTAAACAATTCTTTGATTCCATGATATTACCTGTTTCATTGAATCCTGCTGTCATTCACAAGGTAACTGCTTAGTATTTGGAAGAGAAACTTGAGTCCATGAACCCAGAATAAATCAATACCATCTTGGGCAGCTGGGACCTAACATCCTTCTGTTGGAACAGTGTCTCACAGAAAATTTCTTCCTGATTTTTAATGCAGGACAAGATCTAGCCCAGTAAAACTGGACTAGATTATTCTCTAGTTATTGGAGGAAAAGTTTGACAAGTATGCTGACCGGCGCCCAATAGCAGACTTAAGTATCAGGCCTAATGTGCTATTTTAAAAGTTTTTAGATTTTAGTTTTTAGCTTTAGAAAAGAGATAATTTGCCACTTGAGACAGGATAAGCCTTTGACAAGAGCTACTGGCCTGAACTGAAGCCAGGAAGGTGGTTGGATGTGAGAAGAGAAAAGGGAAGGAAAGGATCACATTAAAATGGAAGCTCTGCTTGGCTGATATTCTGGATCCAGGTTTTCTGTTTAACATCTTTCAGCTTGATTGAATGCTGAGGTGACAGCACTTCCTTAATCTAGACCCACTGTGTTTCAGTTGGGAAACTGTAATTTTACTATTTCTGCTGTAGTAAAATATACAAAAGAGAGGAGATAGAGCTTCAGAAAAGAGTGTGCCTTTGAGTAAGTTGCCCATTCTTCAGGATGTCTGAACCCTCTGAACTGCATGTTATGGATGACAATACACTTCCCACAACAGGTTGGAAAAAGCACTGGGATTTAATTGTAGCATCTAGATTTCTGTATAGAAAAGTGTAGGTTATGTTCTGAGATCTGTGGATAATGGGAGGATATGGGTACTGCTCCTGTATGGACCACTTTAAGTCCAGGATGGCTCCCACTAAATCGAAGGTGATGTGTCGCCTGCTCTGTTGGACTGTTGATGTCTCTGCACTGTGCTTCTCAGCAGTCTCACTTGCTTGGCTGCACTGTGTGCTACTTGGCAGTCTTATTTGCCTGGCTCTGGGTGTTCAGGATATGTGGCACCAAATGGACAAATGTACTCCCAACTTTACATGCAGGGGTACTTCATGCTAATGCAGGACTCTCTTGAGATGTAGGTAGATTTGGGGTCAGTTCATGGAAAAACTGTTACAGCTGGCCATCATGCTCCTTATTTCCAGACTGCAGCAGATGAACCCTAAAGCTGATTGGCAGATAAGTAGTCCAGGCCTGTCAGAATTGGAGCTTATACTCTGGGTAGTGCAGGAGACATTAGATGCTTTATGGACTTGTGGTGGTTGCACAAGCAGCACTGTGCAAATGTAGTTGTGCTCAATATAAATTAAATTCAGCTAAATCCCACGATGCTTCAGCATTAAGCCAGTTTGGTTGTTTGCCTGTTTAATGCACAACTCAGGCAACTGAGAGTTTACTGTACCTCTGGTGCATGTGTTGGTCATTAGTATTGCACATAGATTTTTTTATTTATTTTGGTTCTCAAAATGGACCTGCTTTGCTGTAATGAGATCAAGTTACTGTATCAAATTAGTCAAAATGCTATTAACATAGGTTATCGGTGAATACCAGGTGAGGGAAATCAAGGACGCATATACTGCTGTGAGATGTCTAAAATTATTTATATGCAGGAAGGTACTGAATTGAGCTCTGGGTCATGGAAATGACTCAGGGCAACAGTTCCAGATAACATGTGATCATTTTGAGTATTTTTCATCCCTAGGCATGTAAATTGCTGTGCTATAAAGATTTTTTTTTAAAGAATGCCAACAATGAAAACTAGTCCATCCTTTGCAGTATTAAGTGTTTTCTGCCTTTGAGAGCATCAGTACAGGATGAGTTTCCACACACAAATCCTAAAGCAAGACAAGTCTCTGCAGCCTCTATAAATATGCTTTCTAAACCTGAAGCTAGGTCAAGCCCTGTAAGATAAAATGTAGTCACATCCTGCAGCAAGAAGACTAGAGTTAAAATGATGACATCCTTGTTGTTGAGCATTTATGGGAATTTTAGTGAAGAAAAAAACTTTATCCTTGTATGTTTGTATTAATGACTGTTGGCTGTTTAAAACCCAAAAATATTAGTTTTCCTAATTTTTTACAGGAGACTATGAAGTATTTACGACCTTAAAAACAACATTGGAATTAGATTATTAATAAAACTGTAATGGTTGAGGTTGGAAGAATGGATGAGTGTAGGTAGAAGTACTGCTTATGTCAACTTAGAAGATAACACTGAAAAGGAAACCTAGGTAGCAGAGAAGGAGAGGTGCAATATTCGGAGATGTGATGTTTAGAGAGCTCTTGGAAGATCAGTAAATCAGTTTGTTGGTATGGCTACAGTGCTTAAACCTTAAAGTTCACCTCTGTTGGAAAGAATTGATAGCTCTTATCTTCTGTAATAGTGTATGCCTTTCTTTCTTAGTGTTCTCCTTCAAATGACTAAAGTGCAATCCCTAGGTAAAAATACAAAGCTTTTAGAGGCTGGCTAAGTAATAGGTATTGTTTTTATGAACATTTCTGCTTGTAGATCTGGATTGTTCAGTTCTGGTGGTCCAATAGTGGTCCAGTGATAGAGGCAAAAATGCTTGTAATCTTACTGCAGAAGATTATAGAGCTTCTTTCTAAACACCAGTTAGCTCAGGTGCTCTTGAATATTCTTAAAGAGCAAATTACCATAAATATAAACAAAAGGCGGTGTTAACATTGTATCTACTTAATCTGTAGCAGTGTATTACAAGGAGTCTTTAACTAACTGGTTTTAAAAATGAGTAACTTAAAATGTTGTATTTTGGCAAATCATCAAAATCAATTTCCTGTTAAAGGGATAGTTTCTCTTACTTTTATCTTCTCTGAAATAGCCTTTTCTGTATGAATTTATTCATGCTTGAATGACAGGATTCAGCTACCACTAAGCAGGAACAATTCTATCAGGTTCAAGCTTCATGAATGTAGTTATCTCCTGACACCGCATGGCTTGCAAAGTGCTTGGTTGCAGTTCATTAGCCCCTTTTGAGTACCTGGAGGAAAAAAAAGTGAGTGCTTGAAAGGCATTCCTAGTGTTGAGAGATGAATTACTTTTTTTCCTGATTTTTTTTTAATATAGGAACGTTGAATGCCTCATTTAATAAATCAGGATGTGACAAAGCAGATAATGAAATTTACAACAGAGATATAACTGATCGCTATAGAAAAAAATTGACAACAAAAAGATGGCTCTTTAATGGAAAGAATAAAATGGAGTGAACTCTCTTGTCACAGCAAAGCCACATAGAACGTCTTGATTAATTTTTAGTACATCTTCCAAAACATGGTTTCTCTGTGGGTTTTTTGTCTTTACTGACTTCTGTTCCTTGTTGCAATAATTTTTTTCAGTCTTGTTTGTTTTATAGTATTAGTAAAAAAGTTCTAAAAGTTCTAGGACTTAGAACTAAACTTAATTTCCCAGCTGTACTGTAATAGAAATTATCTAGTTTCCCTCAGGAACTGAAATTGTTATAAATTGAGAACTTACTAAGTTTGTTTGAGAACAAACTAAGATCTTTTTTTTCTCCCCCTATCCACCCCTTTTTAACAAGTTTCCATAATCATGGTGTTGTCCACAGTCCTGGGAAACAATTCATTCTGTGTCAAGAAGTTCACTAGTGTCTTAGTTCATAAGTAACATGTCAGATTATTCTCTTAGGTCACTGTGTAGTAATGATGGGACTGTCACTTGATTGTCATGAGAAAATGTATCCCTACCTCCTGGAGCAATCTTCAATTCAAGACAGATCATCAGTTTTCTTTATATATCACAAGTGTTTTCCACCTGAAATTATAAGGTTGTGCATCATTTACACCTTCGTGCTTCTTGCTCTGTTGTGAACTACTGTGACAGAAGGGCAAAACAATTCTGAGACAAGTTTTCTTAAAAATGTCTTATGTACTGTTAACCTACACATCTGTAGTCCATTGAGTCCATTTGAGTTGTTCATTGTTGACTCAATACAGTGCATGCTTTGCAAGGTCCTAGTGCTCTCCTGGAAAGCCTGTAGTTGTAGCTTCCAGTTGATAAAAGCTGGGTAGTTTCACAGGTGATTTGTTCCTGTCCTTCGTCCCTCCATGAGTCAGCACAGGCTTAGTTCGTGAATGGGCAAGGGATAGTTTAGTTTTTATCCCAAAGTTCTATCGTTTTGACAATTTATTAATAGTCTTTCTTTTAATTTCTTTTAATTTGTTAAGAACTTCCTGTGAAGAATCATGATATCTCAGCTGATTTATATTAACCGCCTTTCCCACACTTTATGAACTCTTGTAATTTGGCTTTCACTCCGTAACTTGAACTATTGCAATCACTACTGAAAATACAACTTGTTAATGTGAGCTGCCTTGATTTCCTGCATTTGTTATTTTTCTCATCTCTTCACCCAAGCAAGGAGTGCCAGTAGTGTGATCTTGTTGGTTGGGATAGATGTGTGTGTGAGCTGATAGCTTCTGCTGCTTTAATAATGGTTTTGTATTTTCAGAGTATCACAGTGCATATAATTCGTGCTTTTTCTATTTTAAAAAACCTAACATCACAGTCCAACTAAAAAAACCCAAGAGCTTGGCAGGGTAAGCATTCTTTTGGAGAAGAAATTTACATCTTCCAAGTATTAATAGCAGAACCTTTTTTATATATAGTGACTTGAAATTTCTTGATTTCAAAACTACTGAACAAGTAAATACACTTGCAATGGAACGAGTAAAATGTTTCATTTCAAACTAGGATCATTGTATTACAATACAAAACAGAATAAAAAATTAATCCATTTCAAAATAATATTTTGGAAAATGTAGAAATAATAAACTGTTGAAATTCTTTTGCCTACCGTTGCTCTTCTCACACTGGTTTTTAGTTTGGATGAAAACTTGGAAATTAAACCTGCACTGTGTATACTGATGGAATGCGGTCATATGTTTCTGTTGCTGGCTTCCAAGTATAGGTGTTCTGACAGGTATAGCCTACTAATATTAATTAGCAGTGTATTTTTTTCCAGTAAACAACATGATAAAAATGATACACAACAGGATTTATTATTACCTGCAATGAATTTGTTTTAGCTGAAAACACTTAAGTTTTGTTCTATAAGGCAAACAACGGCTTTAGCTCTGATACCTCAAAGGTCAGCTTTTCCCTTTTTATGATACAGATTGTCTACTTCTGTATTGGAAGAGACTCAAAATAGACCATTTCAGCATTTGAAGGAGCTGGGAGTGGGTGGTAAAGTAATTTCTGGAAGCATTGTCTTTTGGATCTCACTCTGAGCTCTCTGTCTAGATATGACAGCTGGGAGAAGAGGGCACTTTGCATAGTATGGTCTCTAAATCCTGTAAAATAAAAAAAAGAAATCTCATTTGTTGATGATGCAAGTAAGTGAAACAAAAGCCTATAATGGGATTAAATTTTATATGCTATCTTAATGGAGTGTTAGTGGCAAGATATGTTTAAACATATGTTTAAACAATATTTCTTCTTACAGTGATGGTTAATGTTAATAACTGAAGTGTAGACGGTTTGAGACTTGCAAAGTCTAAGCATTACGCATGTCTATATATATGTGCACACAGGAAACCTCGACCTGTCTCTCAGCTGGTTGCACAACAGGTTCCTCAGCAGTTTGTGCCCCCTACACAATCAAAGAAAGAGAAAAAAGACAAAGTAGAAAAGGAAAAAAGTGAAAAGGAAACAACAAGCAAAAAGAACAGTCATAAGAAAACCAGGTAAAAAATTTAGAAACTTTTGCAGTATTGGTAAAATGTAATTTACAAACAAAAATAAGAAAATGTTCTTTGATTTTACTGCTTTCTAAGTGGTGTGGCAAACAGGTTATATATTGGCGTGAAGTTTTATTGGTTTAGGCTGTCTATAAAATGTGAAGAAGACCTGCAGTGTG
Organism: Falcunculus frontatus; assembly: GCA_013398115.1. Lineage (NCBI taxonomy): Eukaryota > Metazoa > Chordata > Aves > Passeriformes > Falcunculus > Falcunculus frontatus. Next base: position 984,210 of record VZRV01002440.1, on the reverse strand, counting down.
TAGTTGTGGCCAGAAGATGGAGATCAGCTGAACAAAGAAAGAAAGACTTTTTAAGGGTTATTAAGGATATTGTTTTAAGGGTTATAGAAGTATTTCTCACATCATACGAAACTGTTGATAGGCAAATTGATGATATTAGTCTCTGGAAAAGAGAGGGGATGGAGTGACTAGTTTTCATACAAAACAGTAGTGGGAGGAGAGAGAACTAGACTGCAGATGAGTAGGGAAAATAATTTGGTTATTGATAGCCTTGTAGAACCCTTCAGTTTTGGAGGGCTGAACTAGGGCATAAGTTAATATGACAGGTTAAGGTATGTGTATTACCTAGTGATAGAAATCTCTATGCTACATCTGGGATGCTGAAGGACTCTTAAAACTGAAAACATGAAATATTGGTTGTCTTTTACAACAGACAAGCAGTTGTAAAAGCCTTGATCTTGCTGTAAGGAAGGAAGGTGCAAACTGCTAAACAAAAGCAGCAGGTTTAACCCCTAATTCATCATAATCTAAGCATAAAGTTATTGTGGCATGGATGCTGTACCAAGAAAGCTGAGAAGTATATAAGACATGTAGTCTAAGCAAATGTGGGAGAAGTACTGATTTTTTTTTTTTTTTTTTTT
>VZRV01002440.1:963823-983584 GCA_013398115.1 Falcunculus frontatus | reverse complement strand
TTTTTTTTTTTTTTTTTTTTTTTTTTTTTTTTTACTTTGGAAGCAGTCCAAAATAGCCCAGCCAAGAAATATCCTTTGGGATTAGTTATGCAGAGAAGTAGCAGATGCTTCTGTTGTGCCTGAAATAGGATCATTAGGATCAGAACAAGGGAGAGACTGAGAGTCGAGAGAGCAGTCATTAGGAAAGTCATGGTTAGGATTAAGGACAATGAGGTGTTATTTCCTTTCCTTTTTTAAATACTCAAATTTACAAGCTTACCTTATGCAGCTGAAGTACTTCAGTTATGAAGCATTTGATGTTAGCATAGTGAGCTTTAGTTAAGCCAATTAAAAATTATAAATTGAAATATTATTGGGTAAATTGCAATAGTACAGTAAAAATGCAAAAAGTGAGACCGGGAAAGAGTAAGGAAATTTGAAAAATAACAGATAAAATCTTGGACTGAAATACCAGTATTACCTTGCATTAAGAATTGCTTTTTTTTTTTTTTTAATGCTTCAAACAGTTAATTTTTCCAATAATTGTTTCACTAGGTAGGATAGTAAGTTAAGAATGCTTGATTAGTTTAAACAGATTTTTTCAGTATTCTTTGGGAAAAGGATATCCTTTTCTCTTTGCCTTAAAATGTTATATTGTTGCTGGAAACAACCGTAAAAATCTTCGTGCACACTCAATATAATTAATAAGCTCCAGGTACACAGCACTTGCACAAGTTGATAATTTGGAAGTTTTCTCTTTATTCCCATGATGCAGATCAGCAGATTTTCAGTTTTTTCTGGGATGCTTCAGTCATGCTGCTTCAGCCTCAGGGGAGCACAATGTCAAAGCCCATCTCAGTACTAGTGGAGGAAAGGCATGAGTTGTTTCAGCTGAAGTGAATAGGAACCAATTCTACTTCAGATGAAGTCAGATGGTAGGGTAAAGGTTAGGGCTTTACTGCTATCACACCTGCAAACGTGTGATGTCATTATTTTATTGCAGCTTGAGCCAGTGATAGCTGCAGAGTCAGTTAAATGCAGAAACTGTGCTATTCATAACTGCTTGTATGAATTCAGCTGTCTGGTACCAGTTTTTCATGGTGATCATGGGAAAGGACTAAATTGAAAGTACTTTATGCTTGTCACTAGCAAAAATATGATGATAAAATATAAGTAAAATTATTCTTTTGTTCTTTTTAGTTCTTTTTGTTGTGAAAAATCAAACAGTTGAAAGATTAGATGAAGAGACTTACTCTACACCATATGTAACATTCATCTCTGCATAATTTAAAACGGAGCCTATGCCAGGAATATCAGAGTTATACTGTGAACACAAAGTCCAGTTCAAATAGTATACTAGTGATCCTAATGAGGTTTCAAAATGGGGTAACGCCTGCTGCAGGTTAACACTGTCTGTGCTGTTGAATTCAAAAACAGACACCAACATCTTAACTATTTAACATCATTTTCTACTTAGAATTGTTGCTTCAGGCTCCTGCAGAGATAGATGTTTCCCTGGATCCAGTTTGTAGCTTTGCATAGTCACAATAAAGAAAGACTTGGGTTTTAAAAGTAAAAACCTTCACATACATATTGCTGCACAGTGACATTATTCATAATGTCAACTTCTAAATAGTTTTAGGAGAAGGTAATGTGTTATATTCAACTATTTCAATGTAAAACGTACAAGGAAACACTCCACTATTAATACTTCTGGTACATTGTTTTCCTACATAATGTTGCAAAAAGAAGTCTTATATACACGTTTGTTCTCCAGAGCTCCTAAAAAGTAGGAGGGAGACAAGATAATAAGATGGTGTGTGTGCTTTTAATATGATTGTTTGCTTTATTTAGGCCAAGGTTGAAAAATGTGGATCGAAGTAGCGCTCAGCATTTGGAAGTTACCGTTGGAGATCTGACAGTCATTATTACAGACTTTAAGGAGAAAACTAAGTCACCACCTGCTTCCAGTGCTGCTTCTGCAGATCAACACAGTCAGAGCGGTTCTAGCTCTGACAACACAGAGAGGGGAATGTCCAGGTCATCTTCACCCAGAGGAGAAGCGTCATCACTTAATGGGGAATCTCATTAAAGTTTATTTCCTCCAGTTTCTTTAGTCTCTTCAAAACATGCAAGTACATAACTTCTGTCACCTGTTACCACATTTTCATGACAGATTAGTCATGCATAATTGATATGTTGACTGGAACATAATGCAGTTTAAAAAAAAAAAAGAAAAAAAGTGCAGCAGTAGAAACAATAACAGCATGAAGCTGAGTCACGGGAGGTTTAGTTTTGATACCACGAAAGGTTTCTCACCCAGAGAGTGGCTGGGCACTGGCACAGGCTCCCCAGGGACGTGGTCACAGCACCAAGCCTGACAGAGTTCAAGAAGTGTTTGGACAGCACTCTCAGGTGTATGATGTGACTCTGGGGCTGTCCTGTGCAGGGCCAGAATTTGGACTCAATGATCCTTGTGAGTTCCAACTCAGCTTATTCTCTAATTATATAGTAATGTAAATGCAATCTACAAATGGTTATGAAGCATCTTCAGACCAACTTTTTAATCTTCATGTGTAAGGGTGCCATGAAAATGTGGTTTGAATGTTCATTATGCAGTGTTATTGGTATGTCCATTTTCACTTTTAGTTTAGTGAATTCTAACACAACTCTTGGAGTCTCTACTATTGGCATGTACTGAATTTAAATTTTTATAACATAGTTCAAGCTGCCTAAATATGTATTATTTGAGAATTGTGAAACATAGTTATATGTATGCAAGTCAAAGATCAACTTAATCAATTATTGCTGCAACAGAATTTTCATAATAATTATCTTCTTAAAAACACCTGCTGGTACTTGGTGTGGTTAAATAGGAAAAATGTTATTAAAGAAAACATTTGTATGGATTTTTGCCAATGTTTGACACATTTTACTAGATTACTGTTACTGAATTATGTTGATGGTTTTACCAATATTTTTTGACACTTAAAACACTTATTGTAATGTTTACAAGCAAAATAGAAAACACATTTTAAGCATTGATTAGTTAACCTTGCAATTCAGGTAAAGTACTGCATTGTCGCTGTACACTGGTATTCTGTGTTGTGTAACAAATACTGAACCTTGGATAGTGATGCATTTGGCAAAAACTATTTGGAAATATGAAAGTTTGGAAAAGCTTTAAAAAGAACAGAACTGCAATTCTCATTTCTGCTTAGTGCTGTTTCCTTGCCCCAGATTTTTCTAGTGTCACATAGTCACTTATCATTTCAGTACAGGAATATCAGATGTTGCACAAGAATAAGGAAATAACAATTCTATTATTTTTTTTGTTCCTGAATCAATTTCTTTAATATTAAATTGGCCTGTTAGAATATATTATGTCATAAATAATTTGAAAAAGACTCAGTATCCTACTTTATGGCATAAACTGTCAACATTTACGCACTTAGCAATATACTGATATAGAGCAGAACTATTTACAATACCATCTGGTATTATGTAAAATTACCAATAAAATATTTTTGTGAATACAGATTTTGCATTTTTGTTTACAACCAATAAGTGTTTTGATACATACATACAATTCATGTATAGATTTTAAATTATATATTCTGGTTCAGTACAAAAGTCCATTTAGCTCCTTTTAGTGAGGTAGTGCACTTACACTCCGCTGAGCCTTTTCTTTTTCATTCAAAGTAAGTATATTTTTAAGCCCATGTGAAAGTTGGATGGACCTTCTTGGTAGTGAATCCAGCCCCAAATTATTACCAACATATGGTATGTCTCCTTAACAGCTTAAAACAATGGATTTTTGTAGCCCCTGACAATTGTGATGTTTGGTGGTTTCTTGTAGTAATGTATTTTTCTGTTTTTAATGCAGTACTTACAGGCACAATGGTACTGTTCTATTTTGTAAGATGCTAGTTGTGAAATACCGTTAGTTGCATAAAATGAGAGTCTGATGTGATATCTGAGAACATACATACCTCATTCCTTGGTGTTGCTGTTTAAACTTTTTAGACATCAAATGTTAATTATAGGCTATTTCAGATGGATAACTACTGACCTGTTTATTATGTATTCTGCTTTATCTTACTAAATAGGATGTCTGTTCATTGCTGTTACCTGGCCAAATTTAGTATCTGTAAAACAATGCTTTTCAAGGTTCTTAAATGTTTTTGGGGCCGGGCTAGTGTTCAGAATAACATACACTAGTTTTTAAAAGAAAAATACATGCTTCTCAACTTTATTTTTTTATATTTTATTTTTAGGTGGGACTATTTGCAGAGTATACTGATGTAATGGATTACAAAAGAACTGAAACTGTTTTTAGTAAACAGTTTAAGGATAGTAAATCTCATTGCAAGAAGTTTTGTGAAATGTGTTTCTAATTTAAAATGCAATGAATGCTAATGCATTTCAGAATTCCTTGCAAAGAAATAATAATCTATTACCAGTAATTCACTAAATGGCAAATGTATTTTTATTTATGTGAATGAACCACCCAGCACTGCCAACAAGAGGACTCTATCTTCAGAATTAAGTAGCCATTTGGTTTGAAAGGAAGGATGGAGTGGATTTTACTATGATTCAACTGTCTCTAGAGAATAATCTCAAAAATGTGGTACAAGTATGGTTATCAAAAAGAATGCAAGAAGTCTCACTGTTCTTTATGGAACAACACATTGAAGAGCAATTTCTACTACAGGTGCAACAGAAGTCAGCCAGGATCTAAAAAGCTGTGGTGGTTTTAACTGAACTATTAGGTTTCCAGAGTTTCATTGCAATGATGCTTGTTTTAGCATTAAGCAAAGTTAAGTTTTTGCCTGTTGGTGATTAAAGGGATATGACAATACTGACAGCAGAGTAGACAAATTCTAAGCAAAATACTGCTTTTGACTCTGTTCATAATATAATTTAAATGAACTTCACTTTCATAATTTCTAAATAATTTTGACTTGTAGTAATCCTAAGTCCTTTTTTTCTGACTGTAAATATATTTAAAAGCATCTTTACTCCATTTATAAAAAGTGAAAATTTAATGTTGTAATGTGTTCTGATTAGCTAATTTTCTCTGTGATTGCTCTCTGCATAAGAACTGTTATTTGTTAAATCTATATATGCACCAGTCTTCAACAGCCATACATCCTGGGATGTTCATGAAATGGTGGCCCCACAAAGACAAGTGTGATAGTGTTCCATGTAAATGAGTTCCTTTATGTGCTGATTGTCTGGTTTCAGAAAGGAAAAGGGGGGAGAAATGGGGGAAAATTAAGTATAAATAGTTCATTGATAAAGGGTACAGTAATTCAGTCTCTTATCTTCCTAGCTTTACCATTAATTATAGGTGGTTTAAGAAGAAGAACAAATATACAGTTGAGACTGATTCCTTTTTTTCATTAATTTAAATCTACATATTGGAGATAAACAAAAATCCTTCTCAGTAGCAGGTTAAATTATGCCATATAAAATCTTGATTCCAACAGAGGAGGTAGTAATAAATAAATTACATTTAAAAATTTAAAATTCTTGATATGAAGAGTCTTGATATTAAGAATATGACTGAAGTTTTAACCGATTATGTGTTTATCTAGATATTTGATGTTTTGGGGCATAGATTGTAAAATCTCAAAAATGGTTTGATTTTATAATTTGTGCACTTTACTTTTTTTAGTATTACGAATAGCACATTTTAAAGTAGCCATGCAAGACAGAGTACTTTCTAGAATTTGTTTCTATTGGTTCACTGTAGTGTTTAGGCAGGTTATCTAAACTTCACATCTTGCAACTTAGATTCTTTACCTTTTTTCTCTCCTGTCTCAAAAACCTGACAGTTTCCTAAGTTTTGCTGATTGATTTTACTTTGTTATACAGGATTGATTTGGCATGGAACTGTCTGTTGTGTACCTTTTATCCAGGGTTCTTTAACTGTATCTGTTTGGGGTTTTCTTTCTGTGACATGCCTTTATTTGGCTCTTCTCCCTACTTGGGAGTCTGGGTATACTTCATTCAAAATCAGAAACTATATGGAAATAGAAAGGCATTTACATTTAATTCCTCCAAAGGCAACAGCAAGTGCTATACTTGTAGTAAATTTAGCTTGTGCTTACTCAGGAATAAGATAGGTAAGATAAAAAGTTAGTGCTGGTTTTGGCTAGTGGACCAGTCAGTCAAATACAGCATTTTGCAAATGCCTGCTTCTATCTCAATGTTAAGGTTTGGGTGTGCTGGAAATACAGTTTGAGCTTTCAGAGGTTTTCCTAACCTGAAATTTTGGCCCAGCTTATTGTCAGAGCAGTCTCAGTTTGGAAGGTAGTAACTTCAAGCTAGCAAAACCTGTACAGTAAAATCAGTCAAACTGTAGAAGCTCAGATGGCTTTCTTTTGTGCTGCCAAAGTTTTAAAAAGAGGAGAAACTGTTAAAAGAGACTTAGAAGACTTGTCTAAGACAATAATCATATATTGAGCTTAGTTTGATATCTAAAGAACCCATGTTTTAACAAATATTAACAGGATTTAACCACTATATTAAACTTGGAAAAGTACTTCACAAGTTAATTACAAATTAGTGCTCTATAGAAATTATTGTAACTTCCTGTCTAGAATGGAGTAAATGGTACAACAGCAATGAAAAACTGCATGCTTGCTGGAAAATGCTATTATCCAACAGCAAGTGATGTTTACACAACTTTCCTAAGACATTATGCCAGAAGATTGTGATATGTCTGTGAATGAGACCTAGGAGTCCAGGTGTGTCCCCCCTACCTAAACTGTACTATTGGGTTCAAACAGTGAAAGAAAATGCAGTAAAAAAAAAATTAGTTTCAGATCATAGAGTCATAGTAATGCAGGAGCTGATTACAACCTCTATTTAACTGTGTTGATGAAAATTAATTAAAAAAACCACCACTGAATCACTCTGATGTATTCAATCCTAATCTTGCCCCTTTTATTATGAGACAGATAAAAGTCATCAGAATGAACTTGCTCTGTCTGCTGATGGCAGATTCTGGGAGCAGACAGCTTAATGGGCACAGGAAGTTGTAGGTGTACTTTTAAGAAGTTGAAGATGAAGGGTAAAAGCATATTCCATAGCTCCTAATGATTATTATTAAGAATAATCTCAAGAGATTGCTGTCCCATTTGGGGTTTTGTAAAAGACAAAATTGTAACATTATCTAATCGCTTCTTGCCCCATGTGTTTAAAAAGAAAATTTCCACCAGAAAAAATATTGTTCAGTAACAATATTCTAAAAAGTAGTTCCAAACTGTTAATTATTTTGTAGAAAGTACAGCATACCTTGGCAAAAGGAGGAATATTTGAGCAGGACTGTGTTTTCAGGATCTAGGACACCTGGAAAAGTGTAGTCTTTAATTACACTGTTTTCTGTCATGGTTTAACCCCAGCTGGCAAGTAAGTACCACACAGCCCTTTGTGTATTCTCCCTTTGTGCAGTGGGGAAGAGAATTCAAAGAGTAAGAGTCATGGGTTGGGATAAAGATAATTGAACAGGTAAAGCAAAAGCTTTAACAATTGATAAAACAGATAAAGACAAGTTAACAAGGTAAAGCTTGCACATGCAAGCAAAGCAAAACATTCACCACTTCCCATGGGCAGACAGGTTTTCAGCCATCCCCAGGAAAGCAGAGCTCCATCACAGGTAGTGCTGATGGGCAGATAAACAGCAGCACTCCAAACATCCCCCTTTTCCTTCTCCTTTCCTCAGCTCTATGTGCTGAGTACACCACGTGGTCTGGGATATTCCTGTGGTCAGTTGGGGTCAGCTGTCATGGCTGTGTCCCCTCCCAACTCCTTGTGCACTCCCAGCCTCCTCAGTGCTGGGGTGGGGTGAGAAGCAGAAAAGGCCTCAGCTCTGTGTAACCTCTGCTCAGCAACAGCTGAAATATCCCTGTGTTATCAGCAGTGTTTCCAGCACAAATCCAAAACAGAGGCCCATGCCAGCTACTGTGAAGAAAATTAACTATCCCAGCCAAAACCAGCACATCTGTGTATAAATACTGAACTTGGTCAAAGCAAAGTGAATGGGCTTCCTCAAGCTTTTAAGACATGTAGCCATAGACCAATGGAGCTCTAATTTACAATGGAGTTACTGAGAAGACAGCTGAGGAAAAGAGACTATTGATGTATTTTTTGATAACCTGCTAACCACATGCATGTAATTTTCCTCTTCTGTATGAAGAAGCAAAAGGATGCAGAAAAAGGAAATAAATGTAACCCAGGCTAATGAAATGTGGCTCTTTACCCTCTTCCCAAGATCGCTAGATTCTACAAACTGAAAATTCTATTTGGTTCAAAGATAGTCCCAGGTATTTGTCACTAAAGAAGGATGGAGTTGTTCAATCGCTTTGCATCTGTTAAGACAAGTGAGAGGTCAGGCCAATTCTACTTTCTGAATACCCACTTTGGGAACACAGAGATCTAATTTGCTGTTTATAGGCATCTAATATATAACTGCCATCCATGAATAATCTATTTCAAGCTGATCATTCTTTGCACAGAATAAATAAAAATGCTTCAATGTCAAGCCTGGTTCCTGATGGCACAGATCTCTGAGCAGGAAAATCTGGCATCTGACTTATCATCTTTTACTGTAACAGCCTTCAGCTATGAACTAATCTAGGCAAGGGAAATCTCTTCAGGTTACATGTGTTATCATTACTCCCACCTCTGAAGGAAACATGTTCTGATTCCTGATTCCTTCTCCCTTTTTTTTTTTTGTTTCTCTTCAGAACATCTATAGTATACGTGGATGCAGTGAGTTTGAAGTAATTTATTATGCCTGCTTTTGTAAGCGGGGAATTTGACTGCTCCTCCCAGTTCTTCAATTATATTTTGGTAAGCTCAACGTGGTCTTACAGAATAATGGTATGTGGAGCTTAGAGGTCAATATCGATTTTGTCACTGTTGTCTTTGTTTCTATATAATTGACTACCTGAACAGATTCTTGCTGAGCAAACTCAGTTACACTGATCCTGTACCATTCAAGCACTCTGTCTGAGGTACCTGGCATTCTGGGATGCCAATTATCTGCATTTCTGCAAATGGTATTATTCTATGGTGGGAGGCTTCCAAACACGACAAAATAAGCAAAATTCTTTCCAAGTCATGGAGGCAGAATGTTGCCAAGTAAAATGCTCTTAGTCCATGCTGGAGAAGGAGATCTGAGGAGCATGCACAGATACTGAGTGCTTTCTCAGCTTTCCTACAGAAATTCTGAGTAGGCAGCTTCTGTTTCTAAAATGTCAAACACCTTTGAAAACCCTCAGTCCAACAAAAAGACAGGATAAGGAGAGGGGAAGGAAGAACAAAGAAAATGTATTTTCAGAATAATCCCTAGAAGAGCCATATAATGGCTTCCTTGTCTTTTTTGTCTGTTTAGTGTTCCTTTCTCTGTGTACTGTATTGGAAGTAGGCAACATCACACTTCTTAGAGTCTTGCTTTATAATTCTTGATAGCTGTTGGTTCAGTGACTTTTGGCCTAATTGTGAATTGAGTAGTAAATACCATGAACATTTCACTCTTGGATACAGGTTATTTATTGAAAGGGCAGAAGTTTTGATGAAAGAGTTAGGAACAAAATTAATTCCTCTCATACAATTAGCCACTACACAATTTTGAAGGGTCTAATTCCTGCACTGCTAAGAAAAGGATAGCTTTTTGTTGCAAGGGTAATAAGAACCCGGACTAGAATGGATGTGGCTTCCGAAGAGTTTTGTGGCCAGTAATATGGCTGTTTTCAGTGATTATTCCACACCTTAACCTGTTGATATTGAAGCGTTGTTAGAACATCCTCACAAACAAATCAAAACTACCAACAGTACTGTCAGATGTTACTAAGTGCCTTACCCAGAGCATCACTGAAGCAATCATTCAATTGCAAGGAAGTTTGATAAAAGATTTACTCCTCTGGATGAAGTCACAGCTTATCAGTTGTAACCAAGGTGATGTTCCTGGTTATACACATAAGAATCTTACATTTTATTGCTGATACAAGTACCTAATAAGAAACAGTCCAGAAATTTTTGAGGCTTTCAATTTGTAAAACATCCATTCTTTGGAGGAGATTTTTTTCTCTAGTCAGCTGTGATGGTCTACTGGAATATCACAGAAGTGAATAAAACTTGTGAGTATTTCTGGATGCTTTCATATTTCTCAGTTTCTCGATCAAGGACAGTATTATCTTCCTTGGGAAGGGGTACCTAAGTTGGTTTTGTTCATAGGGTTTATGTTTATCCAACTAGTTTTTTAAGGGTTTTATTATTAGAAAAAGGGCTTGTTATTTTGAAAGTAAAAATCTTACCTGCCAGGTGTCTTCCCCAAAATGAGTAAGTGCCTTTTCTGTTCTGACTCTTAGAAGTATTTACTTTGTCAAATTGAATCTGAATGTTCTGGATAAACCAACTATTATGTACCGAGTGTTACCAATGGCTTGAACTCCTTTCACTGAAACAACGAGAGACAGATTGTAAGCCACTTGAATTATTTTGAGACCTGATGTTGTCAGAAGTTTTATAACTGCTACAACTAGTATACTTCTAAGAACAATGTAACTTTTCAGGAACTTGATATTGATAGGAAATAAATATTTATTAAAAGAAGTATATTAAATAAATATTTATTTACCAATTTGAGTAAGAGAAAATGTTACACTATGGGGGGAACAGTCTTGCTGTTAGCAGTCCTGACTACTTAATGGAAAGTAAAACTGAGGCCCTGGACTCTTGAATATAAAAAAAGGGTGGTATTTGGTGAGAGATTGGGACTGTAAATCTTATGTCCACATTCTAATAAAGTAATTTTTCCTACCTAAGTTTTTACCAATTCTCAAAGCAGAAAAGAAAGCATGAGCAGATATCAGTAAGAGGCCCTCTGGTTTAATTGGTGCTGCTTCCTATCTCTAGAGTTTTTTTTTTAATTTTTTTTTTTAAACTTTGCTCAGGACTGGTACAGCTGAAAGTATATTTTCCCTTCATTCTTAAGCCTAGACTTTGAATGGAGTTTCTCTGAGACACTTTTGTAGTGAAATCATATTCCCTACAAACATTGAAGACAAAAATAAACATCTCTGTGAATGAAAGATTTTGTGTGGTTGTAATTTTTTAATATATGCAAATTTAATTTATAAAAATCTAAAGGTACTTGAAGAAAAACATAGTATATTGATCTTCTTAAAAGATCTCTGTGTAGCAGTCAGAAAGTACAATTTGCATCATGAGATGCTACAAATTTTCTGTCTGATAAACTGTTCAATTCCAGCACTGCTTTAAATATTAAAGATTACAATACTTTGCATTTAGCTAAGTGTATAGTAACCCATTGGGATACTGCCTCCAACTGACCTCTTCCTGACCTTAGTTCAAAGACTATATTAAACAATTTAACATTCTGAAAGCTTGGCAGGAAAGCTGAGGGGAAGTGTCTGGAAAGAAAGAAACAGTGGGAATCACACTGCAAAGACTATTGTTTTTCTATGATAAATGTTACACAATTAATGAAATTGTTTAAAAATTTACACCCCTATAGTTATTTCAAATCGATGACATATTGTTGGTTTCAGAGGAGCATAAACAGATGTTTTTGATGCCTAGAATAGTGACACACATTGAAATGCCTTTCCCGGGAATAAATTAATACTTCTTGCCTGTGAACAATCTGACAAGAAAGTATTTTTGGTGAAGACTAAAGTAAGTGGACTACAGTCTTTACTGGCAGTGGTGATGCTTAGGGTGTGTTATGGTAAAATGGTAAAAAAATTATTAAATTGTTCAGAACCCCTCTCTGAATGCATTATTTGTACTGTCTAGGAGAAAGTGCAAGAAATACAAGTGGGCAATTTGGGGGTAAACAGCAGACAGTGGGAATTGGGTCTCAAAATGCCAAGAGAGATTAGCTCTGCTAATTTACTGGCAGAGATGATTCATTACCGCATTCGGTTATGATGGAAGTTGAGATATTCCTGGGAGTACTGCTTCTGAAGCAAGAAACTATGAAAGCACCCATGCTTGCAAATTAAAGTAACAAAGGAGGTAAGAAACTTGAGAAGGGGGCTTTGTCTAAGGGTTCATGTCATTGTATATAAAAACTGTTATTTGATACTGAAGCGGGTTATAAAACAGTGGTCTGTGTGGGTTCTCTCAGTTTGTCTTCAGTTCTACAGTTCCCGTGTTCACTTGTCTGAATTGTTTGTCATTTGTGTTGCTTTGCAGCATGAGGCAAGGGTCCTGCAAGGCGTTCTTGAAAGAAGCTGATTCTCTTGTAAAGACCGTCGGCGTTTCCCATTTGTGTAGCAGGTAAATGAAGTGTTGGCCATGAGTATGGGATCTCATCCCCACTCCAAGGAGGCATTGTGTAAGGCTGATACTGCCTTGGGTGCAGAATGCTTTAAATGCCACCCTGTCATTGTTGGACACAGATCTCCAAGTGCAGGCAGCAAGTGTTGGGAAACTGTTGATGTAACTACCAAATTGGGTACTAGCAGAAATACTGACTAAATTGGCATCAGATACCAGAATAGGGCTACTGACACTAATTAAAGGGGTCTAACTTAGTCTTACTTACTCATTTATTTTGCAAGAACAGACGGGACTCAAAAGAGGAGAGCGAGTTGTAAAGCCCTTCTATCACCCTTTTATTCATTTCTTTCTGCTATTGACTGTTCAGCAAGACTGCTACACAATTATGGGTCTGAAGATCAAAACAAATTTCTTAAATTCCACACAAATGTTTTGGCAGCCATGGGAGATCACAGCATTCCCCCGCAGATATGGGCCTGGTGCCTGGAGATAGTTTAGGACAGTGTCCAATTTTATTTTACCCTTTCTTGTCCTGAAAAAAAAAGAGTAATAACTAAATTTGTAAAGTTACAGATTAAAGATGGGCAAAGCAGGGCTGAGTTATGCCTAAGTACAATCCTGAGCTAGCAGAACTTCAAATTATTTTGCGTGTTTCAGGCTCAAAGTTCAGTGCTACACAATATCCCAACTACTCGCTGGCTCTGCTGCCACTCGTGCAGCGGGATGATCTGAGAACAACCCAACTCACACCACGGATAAGGCAGTGTAATGTCTGGACTCCCCAGGGCATGCACAGGGCAGCACAGGGCAGGATGACTGCTCACAGTAGTCACTTCTGTGAGCTTCGGGCATGGCCAAGGCTGACACTAAGTGTGAGGGTGCTGAGTACCTTAGGCACTTGTCCGTGATGTGGCTGTTCTATTCAGTGTTGAAGAAGCAGTCAGTAAAAAAGGTTAACATTATAGTCTTATCTCTTCTTCCTGATTATTCAAGTACTAAATGCTTTAAACAGCTACCACATTTGACTGCTTTTGAAGCAGTCATGGTTTTGAATTTGTATTTATGAAAGCTAAGCACCCCTTAGAGAAAAAGATGTGGAGAGACAAACAGTAGGATTTTATTTATCTCTGACCTTGTCTCTACATTGGTTTACGTGTTAAATTCTACTTGAAGGGGGAATAAAACCAGGGTACAGAAGAACAAAATAAAAAGGTAAATAAATTGGCGAAGTCAGTCAACACTTTACCTGGTTTGACTGATGGATCTCCTTACTGAATGACCATCTGTTGTCTCTTCCATTTGAAATAGGAGCTACTGGCTCCAGCATATCATCTGGCTTGCATTGCTGCATGGCTCTTAAGGACCTGACAACTCTCCTATACCTCTGTTTCCGCTTATAAGGACAGCTGGCAGTTGTCATTTAAATTTTTTTTTTTCATTTTAGCTGTTTGCTGGATGCAGTTTCGCTTTCCAAGACATGCAGCCTTTTTTTGATTGGAAATAATAAATACATAAAAGGCCTAAAATTTTTTACATCAAATATGAAAAAAAAACCCCTCTAAAATAAAAGCAGGAGTTTTCTGTTTGTGGTCTGAAGATTTCCAGAGCTAATGCATTCATTTTAAGGATCTTCAAAAAAGTGAAAAGGGTAACATACTTAGTATAAGTAGCATAAATTCACTGTGTGGAATCTGCACTGTTACTGTGAAATGGAAACCGGAAAAAAACCCCCTAGGTAACTACTTTCAGATTTTTTGATATATTTTGTCTTGAAAATTGAACTTTCAAGGCATAATGCAAAGTTACTATTGCACAGGGTTACTGCTGGTAAATATTTTTTCTATTAGAGGAAAAAAATATATTGCAGAAATTAAAAAACCCTGATCTGGGTGTCAGGACTCAAAACACTGGCTGCTGTAGCAAACAACAGCAGGACACAATAAGGACTTTTAAACTTAAGTGTAGTTATATATAAACAAACAAGCAAAAACCAGCCCTGCTTGCCTTATTTCTATATTTTTTGTATACGGTACGTATTTGTGTAAGTAAGTTTGCTTTGACTCTTTGCAAAAGTACTTTAAACACAAATCATAGAATCACTGAATGGTTTGGGTTGGAAGGGACCTTAAAGGTCATCTAATTCCAACCCCTCTGCCATGGGCAGGGACACCTTCCACTAGACCAGATTGCTCAAAGCCCTATCCAACCTGGCTTTGAACAGTTCTAGGAATGGGGCATCCACAGCTTCTCTGGGCAGCTTGTTCTGATGCTCTCCATCTTCATAGTGAGTTTTTTCTTTCTTACATCTAGCCTAAACCTACCTTCTTTCAGATTAAGGCCATTTCCCCTTGTCTTACCAATTATGTGCCCTTGTAAGAAGTCCCTCTCCAGGTCTCTTGTTGGCCCCTTTAGGTACTGGGAGGCTGCAGTTAGGTCTCCCCAGAGGCTTCTCTTCTCCAGGCTGAACAAACCCAGCTCTCTCAGCCTGTCTTCACACGAGAGGTCCTCCAGCCCTCCAGTCATCTTCATGGCCCTCCTCTGGACTCTCTGCAGCAGGTCAATGTCCTTCTTATGTTGGGGACCCCAGAGCTGGATGCAGTACTACAGGTGGGGTCTAATGAGAGTGGAGTAGAGGGGCAGAATCCCCTCTCTCACCCTGCTGGCCATGCTGCCTTCATGCAGCCCAGGGCATATTTGGCTTTCTGGGCTGTGAGCACACACTGCCAGGTCATGTTCAGCTTCTCATCAGCCACTGATTTAGAGACAAGGATATCAGGTGGGACGGTTTCAGATGTTTTGCACAAGTGCAGGTGTATGACATCTGTGCACTTCCCTCATCCACCAACATTCTGAGCCCACTGCAGAAGGTTACCAAATTTGTCAGGCATGATTTGCCCTTAGAAAAGCCATGTTAGCTGTCACCCATCACCTCTTTATTATACCCATGCCAGGTACAGTCTTTGGAAAATTTTAGATTATGCAAAGAAACAAAAGCCCAACACTGATAATCCCTTCTGGACTGATGTTCTGGAGCTCTATATGTAGAAATCTTTACAGAAAAGAATGGACTTGATGCACAAATATTGAAAAAAAAAGATAAAAAGAAAATTCTCTTTGTGCTCCTACAGAGTGTTCATTCTGCTTTTTCAGTGTGGTAAACTACTAAATACTGTGCAAGTCTACATATATATAGATGCTTATTTATTTATTTATTTAGGGCATGGAAGTTGAACTTTCTTAAGAGGAATGGTACAAATATTTTGCCTAATGTTTATTAACTTACAATTGTTCATGAAGCCTCTATTAAATAAATTTTAAAATGTACTATTGATGAAGAAATAATTGATTCAAATTAGAAGAAACTAGGAAATTTGTGAAGTGTCACACCAATTTCCAAACTGCTAAAAATGCAGCTTACTCAATTTTGTGCACTACTGTCCTAGATGTTTTTCCTGTTTCTATTGCCCTTGGGTGTTATCGTGGTTATCAACAATAATTGTAAAATATTTTAAGCTCCTGCTTGAAGTAGGTTGAACACACTACAGTGCTAAACAATGAGAGCTAAATAGGAAAGGAATGGGGGAAGGTAATAATATTGTGGTCATCAATAGAAGTTGATTTTGAGAATTTTTGTTAATATTTTTATACATTAGGAAATTTGAAGGGATAGGTGCAAGAAGAGTGGAAAGCAGTTGTACCAAACTAAGTCTTTTTCTTAAAAGATAACAGGAAGGGAAAAAAGTGATACCTGGCAGCAAAAGAAAAGGGTCATTGCCCCGAGAAGTCTGATGATACCATGTGTACAACACATGGCAGCAAAGCAGTTTCTTCCTGCCTACCCAACCGTACAATCTATCATAGCTAAGTGCTGACACTGCAGCTTGTATGAAAGGCATGTGAACATCAAAAAAAGTGTCTTTGCCTTTGAAAAACCCTTAACTGGTCTGCATACAGGGCAGCACTGACACAAATCTATCAGCACAGAATCTTATTGCTTTACCAACTTAATTAATGTTTTAATTTTGTGAAAGAACAAAACCAGGGGGAATGATGCAAATGCATCTGATTAGGACTGGGTTTTTAAAATTTACGTTGATCTGATTTATCTCTTGATCTAATGAGTTGTTAGAATGTTGGTTTCCTTTTCTGGCTCACAGTAACTGCCCTTATGACCCTTGAACA
This sequence comes from Falcunculus frontatus, assembly GCA_013398115.1. NCBI lineage: Eukaryota > Metazoa > Chordata > Aves > Passeriformes > Falcunculus > Falcunculus frontatus. Next base: position 967,102 of record VZRV01002440.1, on the reverse strand, counting down.
CACTTGCAGAGGTATCAGATGCTGATTTTTTCAAAAAAATTGATTGTCTTAACTACTTATTTAACACCCGTGGTTTATAAAGATAGCTTTTTTCTGGATTTGAGCTATTTTCTGGACATAGTAAATAGAATCGAATCCTAAAGACACAAAAGTTACCATGGCTAAATAACTGAATTCTAGTCAAGAAAAGGATTTAAAGGTTTAGACTCATAAGGAGAGAATCTTGCATATGATTGTAACTCTTCATGTTTTAAGTTAATTAAAGACTAACAGATCTTGTAGCATAAAATGTTACATATTGTTCAATAACTATTTATGGTGAGTAATAAAGATGCATAATTGTTAATCTCTAAAGAATTTATAAACTGAATTGGGTAATTAGATACTGTCTGATAATGTTTTTTTTTCTCAGTGATACAATTTGGGTATGGCATTTCAGTATCTTGTGCTTATCCTCCTTACTCTCAAGGAGTTTGTAGTAAGAAGCATTTTTTATCAAACCAACTGATAGATTAAATGGACAGATTCTGCAGTGTGAAAAAAAGCCTTGCGTGTGTAAGTTTAGCTATTTTTTGCTCCCCAATAGCATCAGAGAGCTTAACAAAGGTGCTTTCTCTCTGACCTTGCCTTAGTTATACTCTCAAAACACTGCAGATACATTCTCATTCATTAATTATTCACATATTATTGAACAGCACTGAATGAGGCAAATTCTTTGAATTCATATTTGGGTAATGACATGACTGATAATAAAAAAATGTCTCCCTATGTCACCTCTCTTCAGCACTCCTTATTTATTCTTTTCTCCTCTAAGAATATATTTCTTCTTCTGAAGGATGAGACCATTATTACTGGCCATCTGCCACATTCATTCTTGGTGCCACTATAACACACTTCAGACCTCATTTTCTCTGGCTGGAACACTCTTCCATATAAAAGACAAGTGTCACACCTCAGCAGGGACTGAGTGGTCTCTGCTTTTCAGCTTGCTCTCAGTAAACACTCCACTGTATCTCTCTACTCTGACTCTCATATCACTGTGTTACTCATTCCCTGCCATATGGACTTGACACTGCATGTAAGGGGCTGTGAAGTGGGGGAGTGCAGGAATTCATGGCACGGGTCAGCAGGTAGGTATGCAATGAGAGCAATGAACCCAATTTTGAGCACAAACACAAAATCAGGGAAGCTGAATCGCAGGCTGTGGCAGAAAACACTGAGGAACACAGAACAGCAGAGGGGCAGAAAGTCCAGCTAAGACTTTGAGTGGTGCTTTCAGAGCTAGTTCTTTCTGCAATGCAAGACAGTAATCTCCTTCCACGTTCTTTTTACAAACCCTCTGCCATTACATCTATGACTCTCCCATCATCACCCTGCCATATTTGGCCTTGATTTCTCATCATCCTCCCTACTTCCTTACTTCTCTTGGATTCTACAATTTTTTTTCTCAGCCCAAATTTCCCTGCTTGTACCTCTTAGTAATCATGCCAGTATCTCCACTGCAAACAGAGTTGAGTGTTCCATATTTTCTGAGGGCCACCTTTTCTCCTCATTTCTTCTTTTATTTTGAGGAAGAGATGATGAACAATTTTGGCATTACTTCTCTTCCAACTACCAGAGCTGCCAGCTGGCATCCTGCTTTCCCCCTTCTTTTAAGCACAGCCAAGAACAGCAGTAAGCTATGGCTCAAGTTTTATGGGCATTCATGTATAACATAAATCCTTAGGCTGCAAAAGCTGTAACAGCTATTTTTTTATGCTTTATTGTAAATCATGTTGGCATTTTTCTTAAAATGCAGGGTCCCAAATGGGGTTATTATCACTTATTTTAAAAAAGGATGTTTCCAGTCCATAGAGAAAATGTGAGCCAAATGCACTGTAAGGACAAAGAACTAAGCAGAATTATTCCAAACTTGTATTTTTTTTAAACCAGCATCAGAAGCTGAGGGAGCAGCACTGAATGATGACTTTAAAATACTTACCTTGGCAATAGTGTAGGTTACTTAAGCTGTCAGGCCTTTGCTCAGTGGTCTGGGCTAGAGAGAGGGGATGCACTACTGTATTGGATTCAGCTGAAACCCAACCAATATTCCCCCCATCTAGAAAGATGTACAGCTATTATTTCCTCTGCCACTTCCCAGACCTACATTTTGTTGTCCAGAAGCATGACTTGGTGAGCTAAAATAGCCCTATCTTTGCTAGTGACCGCAGACAAATCCTTCGGGCTCAGTTCTCCAAGCTTCTCTGGCCCAGCATCCCTGTGGCCCAGCAGCACCCACTTGCTCCTCTGGCCGGGGTACCGAGCAGTCACCTGTGTGCCAAGGCCAGAGGAGGGAAGGGGGCTGGAGTCCAGAGTGATTTGCATGCTCGGATTGTGTCTGTACAAGGAGAAAGAACACCTGTATAATTTCAGCTGCCTAGGGAATGAGTGGGAATATCACAAAATGAGTAAAGGTTGGAAGGCACCACAGTGGGTCATCTGGTCCAACCTCCCTGCTCAAGCAGGGTCATCCTAGAACACATTGCACAGGATTGTGTCCATATGGTTCTTGAATATCTCCAGTGAGGGAGACTCCACAACCTCTCTGGGAAATCTGTTCCAGTGCTTGGTCACCTGCACAGTAAAAAAAGTTTTTCCTTACATTCAGGTGGAACTTTCTGTGCACCAGTTTCTCCACTTGCCTCTTGTCCTATTGCATGGCACCACCGAGAAGAGTTTGTGCTCCATCCTCTGTCACCCTCCTTTTAGATATTTATAGTATAGAATATCCTTGTGCAGAGGCAGCTGTGCAGCTTTTACTCAGGAAAACCGAAGTTAGTGCAACAGAAACGTTGAGAGTGGGGAAAGAGTGTCATTTTGAGGGCCCCACTTTTGTCCTTAATGAAGACACACACTCTGTAACAGCTTTATACCCTTCTTATATTGAGGTTCCCAAAACTGCACACAGGATCCAAGGTGAGGCCGCACCAGTGCGGAGCAGACCGGGACTGCCACTGTCTCAACTTGGGACATTTCGTCTCTCGACTTCTCCCACGGACCCATGCTCGGGAGGCCTGAATGGGGACGCGATCACGCTGAGCACAGGGCCACGATGGAGAAACGCAGCGGCAAAAGGGGGCGTGCGGCTTTTTTCACTTTTGGGGCAAATAAACAGTGGGCGCCACTACGGCCCCGCCCTGCGGCCCGCCCGGCCTCGGTCGCGGTCCCGCCCCTGCCCGCCCCGCCCCGTCCCTCGCACGCCGGGATCGCGCTGGGGATCGCGTCGCTGCCGCTCCCGTC